>KZ653067.1:12094-28601 GCA_001010745.2 Gerris buenoi | reverse complement strand
TACGAATTCTTTACTTTTCATTTAAATTTGAATCTATGTAATATATTAACAGATTATACACGCGCACACACACACACATATATATATATATATATATATATATATAAATATATATAATATGTATGTATGTGTGTGTGTGTGTATGTACAGTCACACTCACGCAGTGATTGATTAAATAAGCAGGGATTGTTAAATAATTTAAAAAAAAATCCGGAGTCTGTAATCTGATATTAGTATTACTTACCATCTGTCAATTAAATTACAAGATATTTGTATGTTATCGTTATTAATTAAGCCAACTCCAAAAAAAATATTCATGTTTTTTTCCATATTTAAAAAAAAAAAAATAAATAAATAAAGTAATATCCTTTTTGAAAATATTTCTGCAAATATATCAATATAATAAAATACACCTCACTGAATCGATGATTAATTATAGTTTATTAAAATTTAATTGAACTACTTTGTAATTTAATGATGACAGTACTTGTTATTATGTAATAAATTATATAATATATTAACTGCATATGAACAGATGATACAGTATTGGTGTTACATTTTATTAGCTGTTATAAACATTTCTGAAAAATGATAATTTCGATTTACTTATCAGTATTGATGTTAGAAGACGTCAAAAGTAGTTATTAAGAATTTTTCGTTTAAGGGGTTCGATGAAGCACAGTAGTTAGCGTTTTTGCATCTCCCCTTAAACTTAGGTCAAAACATCGACGTAAATAGTAAAGAATTGATGTAACATACTATCTATATATGAATGGATGACACGGGGAGGGGGGGGGGTGTCACTGGGTTAGACATTTATAGCAAAAGCTAATTTCGACTGAGATATAATTTAACTATCGGTATTGACGTAAAAAGAAGTCAAATATAGCGTTATTGCAACTTTCCTTAAACATAGATTAAACATCGCCGTATCTATTTTGAACCCCAGAGGCGTTAGACTTGTTTTACACTAATGATCACTTTGAGTGTACATGAGTCAATTATGATTATGATGTGTTGATCGGGACGTAAGCAAAAATATTTTTTTTTTCTCGAATCAAAAGAGATATAACATCTGATGATATAGACATGGATCTTTGCTGTGTTAAAGATCTTTTTGATGCGCATACAGGAAAAATATAGCTTACTCAAAATTATCAGCTGTTCAAATCCAAAATGGTGGATAATTCATGTCACGTGAATTTTTTTTTTTTTTTTTTATTGTTGGGTGTATTATAAAGAGGATAATAAAGAGTAGATTACAAAAAAGGATAACATTGGTGGTAATTTTTTAATATTTCATGGCATTAGGTCAAAAACGTCAAAATAAAATTTTGCGTGCCCCTAAGAACTAAATTTCTGGTAGAATAGCAATTTGATCTGATTAACTGGAAATCCAATATGGCGGATAATTTATGCTACGCGAAAAAACAAATCTTATTTTGAAATTTTTTGTGGGGTATCAAACGAAAGATATTAAGAGTATAGATTACAAAAATATATAAAACTTTTGTAATTTGTTTATTTTTCACGCCATTTTGTCTAAAAGCATAGAAATTTTGCGTATTAAATAATATTTTGTATAATCCAGCAAGAAATAATTATCAAATTTGTATCAGCATAAATAACTTTTACAAAATTATATAAAAATTCCATTTTTGAAAACTGGTCTTATGTACAATTTTTTTTTTTTTTGTTTTTGTATTCTTTACTTTAGTTGTCTCTATGTGCAAAATTTGGGGAAGATTGAATGACGGGAAGTGGTTCAAAATTGGGGTAATAGGTGTGCGATGAAACTTACAAAGCAAAGTAATATAAGACCAGTAAAAACAATGCACGTTAGTTTTTATTGGTCGTTCCAAAACTTTTTGCACCCTCAATGTTTCTGCCATCAATGATGAAACTTAAGATATTGCTTTCAATAAAAATTAGCTTCGCGTCATTAAGTTTTACTAGCGCAAGTTCTATATACATGGTTTTTAGCTTTGCAATCAGCCAAGCTCAGCGTCGTAAAGTATTACTTATTTATATTGCACTTTTAACAAAATATATATGCATTAGAAACTAAAACTAGTTTAACTAAAAACAAATAACGAAACCTTTTAAGTTATAATATAATCTAAAGGGGGATATTATAATATTTAAATAAGTTTTCGTGATTTGTATTACATTACTCGTATATTTGACGTGAAAGAGCGTGCCTGATTGGGTCAAAGATTAAAAACTCATAAGCTATGCATAGGTTTAATATAACTTTGATATATTTGTAACAAAGTCTGAAACCAATAACTGAACAAAGGGGAAGAAGAAACTAATTTAAAACTTGAAATTAGACTCACATGTTATGCGTAGATGGGAAATATAATTGTATTTAGACTGGATTGTTATTTTAATTCTGTATTATTCAATATTTATATATTTAAACCTCTTTTGATTTCCCCGTTTCTTAATTTATTAGTTTTATCTTTTGCTTTAATTTTAATGAGTGTTTTAAATACAATATTTCACTGTCAGCGATGTGTGTGGGAAGTAAATTCTCCTGAACAATTTCATGCTATATGAATTGAAATCAGTGCAAGGCCGCATATTCTTGTGAGCTTTGTTTATCTTGGCAACCTTCAACGCCTTAGGAGGCAGTGACCTAGGAAATTACTAAGCATTTAACATAATCAATTATGTAATTAATCATCGATCTTAACATATTTATAACTTATCTAGATTATTTATCCAATGATAGTAACTGTTTATTAAAACTATGTTCTGAACAGAACAGAATCTGAAAGAAATTAGTTACAACTAAAAGTATTACTCCTGTTACCGCGTTATTCATATATTCATATAAATAGCACACCGAGTTTAATTACAACTTCCGCTTAGGTGTGTATGCATTTTGAATGCAATGTGGAAAGACTTGTGTGTTTCCTTTATTTGCACCTAATTTCTTATCTATTCAATGAGAGTATCAGGAGTGAAAAAAATTGTTCACCCTTCTAGAATTTGAATATTCGAATTACATATGTGCCAGTGTTGGGACCTTGGTTTTAGGTTGCTAGTAGTAGGTTTTAGGTTGCTAGTAAGTTTTCTAACCATTTAGGTACCTATATTGATTTCCAATCTTCTCTATTATTTTAAAAATGTATTTTTACTTTTTTAAATACGTAGTTCGAATTACTTCTTTTGCATATTGAGATAAAATATTATGATAGTGACATAATATTCTATATTAAGTTCAGGAGATTGGTTTTTTAAAATTTCTCTCAGTCGTCTGTTGTCTAGACAAATTTTTCTCTTAGTGAAATTCATTAATCACTAACTATGATCTACTCAAGACCTTGGTAAAAACAACTATCTATTCTATTTACTAAATAATTTATTATTTATATTATAAGTAATAAATATTTTTATTTTGTATAAATATATTTTATCCAGCTACCCCATTCATCAATATTAATAGCTATTAATTCCTATCTCCTTATGCCTAGAGTTTGAAAATTTATTCAACTACTACAAAGAAAGGTTATATTAAATTAACTCGGCACTGCCTGTTTGCCTCATATGTAGATACGAGTATGTACCTACTCATAAAAATATATGGGTTAATAAAAAAATTAATATCATCAGATGCGCAAGAAGAAGCAATGTTATAATCTTAATTTACGACTTATGTTGGTAGAATTTTAAACTTAATATTGCTCTATTTATAGACTAACTTTGATGTGTCATTGAAATTTCTTTAAAATACGAGTAGGACTGGCAGCTTTAAAATAGGAGAGCTTTAATATTGCTATGGACTAGCTGAGATACTGACGGACTAACTGACATGAGGCCATAAATATTCTTCGATGTCTTAAAACGCATTTTTTGAATTAGTTCTAATTTAGCCAAAAAAAAAAAAAAAAAAAAAAAAAAAAAAAAAAAAAACCTTCAATGTTTCCGTTTCTCAGCTCGGAATATAAAAACCAATAAAACAATTATGATAAATCAATGAACATAACAATAAGATTAAATACATAAAATTTACAATTATGTATAATTGTAGTTATTAAAATCGCTATTACTTAATAAAGTTATTGATAGTTTTATAGATAAATATGGGGAAGATTGAATGACGGGAAGTGGTTCAAAATTGGGGTAATAGGTGTGCGATGAAACTTACAAAGCAAAGTAATATAAGACCAGTAAAAACACATTAATAATAAAATAAAATAATGAATTATTAATATGTATACTAAGTAAAAGATACCTAATGAAAAAAACTAATTATCCTGTAATACGTTTTAGGAACAAACGAAACTCTGCATACTTAAAAAAATGATAATAAAAAAAAATGCTGTTAGGTTATAGAATTATTTGATACCTCCTTCAGTCCACATCATGCAGTCAACAAATCACAGAAGTCAGTCTACTTTTACTACGCTACTTAGTGCAATCTACTTTCCGACTAATATTATTGTCACTCAATTAATTTGTTTAGTTATTTATTTAGTTCACTATTTATAAATAAATTATGTTATTTATTTAGAAAATCTATGGGGGGGGTAGTCTTACACAACGAGGCGTTAAGCCTGTGACTTAATTTTATACGAGAAAAAAGTAAAATTAATTAAATAATTTACATAAGTAATTATATCTTTGAAGACCAACAAATAAAAACAAACGATTATTTTTATTGTAATAAATGTGGTTGCCTAAGCTTAGCAATGTCAATTTATTTAGAGGTGAGTCGTCGCCGTCGTTAGAAGACTATAGCTTATATAAATTATGTTTTAGCTTGCGTAGTTTTCAGCCTATATCTACTATATGACTGCCGCATGCGCAATAGGACAGGTGATATATCGATATAATTGTTTATCGATATTAATATAATAATAATACATAATTTAATTTCAAAAACTACTAGATATGAAGCCAACTGTGTAATTGCAATTGTAAATTCTTAATAAGAAGCACACCGAAGCTACCTCGCTTAGGCTGCGGCCACACCGAAGCTACCTCGCTTGGAGCCTAGNTACGCCAACTTAACACATTTTATATGATAGCAACGTGTATTTTTTTCACGGTTCAATTAAATTTGTAGCATAATCATGTCTGGCAAAGATGATTTATGTGTAGATTAATAAGATCTTAATAACTCTTTAGATTTTTTTTTTTTTTTTACAATGATTTGTTTTAATGTTAATGGTAATATTTAGCATTCGTGTTAATATTATTATTTTTTTTTAAAAAGTACTTAATGGCCTTGTCATTGTTAAGGACGCTGAATTCCTTGTTTGATAGTTGTTGATTCAATGAATATTTATGTTAATGAAATCTTAATTGTATATTGTTCATAGTTGAATAGTTCATGTATTTCAAACTATTTATAATGTTTTGATAATAAAACAAAATAAGTAAATTATTCTTTGTTTATAAATGTAAATTATTTAGATCTTCGTTTATATAATAAGATTAAGTAAAAGTATTCTTACATTATGCCTTATTCAATTACAGATCAAAAGATAAAAGAGTACGCACTGTGCCAAGGCTAAAAGTATTAATAAAATTATTTTTCATGTAGGTATAAATATAATCTCATATACTCAAGACTGTTGCAAATCGTAATTGTAATCTTTAATATTTGTTTTTATCATACTAAAACTTTAATAGAGCTACGTATGATTTTTAACAGGTTGTTTACAATTTAGTAAAGAGAAAGCATGCAAATACTTCCTTATATTTAAGAAACATAAAAAATACTTTCTACTAAACTACTACCTACTAAACTACTACCTACTAAAAAATTAAATTATATTAATAATTATGACATTGTTCCTAGAGAGGTGGTTAGCCTCTAACCACCTCTTATGTCTCTTTTTTAACTCCGCCATGAATGAGTAGTTAGCAACGTATACTTACAGTGTGATTTTATAATTTATATTTAATGAAAAATGTAAGCAACTTCGTTCCTACCGGGTGTCCCGCGACACCACACGATTATTTATACTCTAGGGAAAATTCCCATATCCCGGAAACTTAGCAAAAATTTAGTATTGCTGATATCACTGACATGATATGATAGCTGGTAGAGGCAGGAAGGCTAAACTAGTGTTGTTAGGCGTCGCTCTGGCTATAATTATCTCAGAAGGAATGTCCTATCTCTCAGGAATTATGCTCAGGGCAAGATTCCAAGGTATAAGTAACTGTCACCTACGTTTAAAATTGATTTATTATCAACTTTGATGAAGAATAAATAGTATCATGAACCAGGAAATATTTTTCAGAGCTTTCTTTTAGTATTATATTGATTGTATGTAGAATATTTTAGAAAGGCGGTAGATTAAATAATTAGATTACCTAAAATAAATTATAAACATAGATTTAGCTAATTATATACACTAGATTTTATTAGACTAGTAATTATTCTTCTAATTCTAAGGACTAGGCTCGTAATGCAGATGATACATACTTATAGATAACCTTTATATTTCAAGACAAAATGGCTCCTCAGTATCAGTATTATGAAATTTGACTCTTATATTGCCCACAGAAATGGTACTCGAAAAGCTGTGACGCTGAAGCGAATAAAATGAGCAATGCTATTCTTATAGTCTTTGTTTTCGTAGCGTCTAACAATATTTGGAACAAAATCTGTGAAGATGTTTTCTTAATTTACTTTACATCCCGATCTACCATTTGCTTGTAGTTGTACAGACGTTTAAGCTAGCTTACTCTAATCGTTATTATATTGTCCACGTCTCAAGGAATTGTCAGATATTTTGGTGTTTTGTTTAGTCTTAAAACATTTGCATTACTGTTATGTCCTGGTGTTCCAGTCAGAAGTGCCTTAAGCCTCTCAGTTTAATAATCCCATCAATGCAATCTCGTAATTACCCATTATCTTTGGTTTTACTCTACTCTTAAGAATAAGAAGTATAATTACACCTTTATCGTTTTGCAGCTGTCTTATTTGATTTCTTAACTGTACCACTGACGTTCCTAGGACCAGAAGGTGAAATAAAAAGGTTAAAACATAACACTTTATGTCCTTCAAATTCGCAAAAAGGGTACTAAATCAAAGCACAGTGAATCCATTGTTTAAAAAGATATCCTCCTTATTATTTCCACAAACTTATTTAAATAATATAATAAAAATTAAATTGGAGGATAACGAGAATCAATCAAAAGTAAAATACAAGAATTATTGGTTGAAGCAGGAGATAAATTTGCCGATACATCGGTAAATCTTAGACTTTGCATTTTTCTATTGAATAATCCACGCTATCATAAAATTCTATTTAATTCACCGTCGATATCCACTTATTTATCATTCATATAATATATATATATGAATTCATATAATATATATATATTTTCTTTAGTTTTGGAATATGTTTAGTTAAACCTTGATAAACCCCGACCAAGAACTTTGGTAATCAAAGGAGTGCGTTAGGGTACGTTCGGAATTACTAACCAAGTTGACCGAGAAGTGACCAGTGTGTCCTTAAAGACCAACCTGAACAATCGACCGTGTTCTGAAGATTTCACAAGGAAGATCCTTGCTAAAAGTCAAATTTATATATGTGCAATCTGAGTTTTCAGTTGAAGGAAAGAGGAAAGTGATGACGGCTATAAAAAGATTTAACCTACAGGGGTGCCGCTACAATAGTTTATGCACTTGAGGAATTGTCACAGCTTCACCTCTATCCTTCTCACAACAACAAACAATTTATAACCTCTCTTTGTTTATTAGAAATACGAACTTACATACAGGAAATTATTTCTTTTTTCTCTTTTATTTATTTTTAAAATCCAACAATCGTAGATAAAGTACGGTACGCAACTCGTACAAAAACGGAATTTTTCATAGCTCGTGTGGTTTTACTACCCTCGGTGTCGCTCGGGTGCAAACTCCACACTCGCATGCAAAATGCTACTTTCCGCAATCGACGCGTAATGTATTATTGTTTTGAGCTTTGTCTGCTCCTGGGTCGTTTGTATATGGGAATGATATCTTGAAACTAAAATAATAATATTTTAACTCAACACACAAAATACACAATGTACCCGGTCTAGAAATGGATGTAAAAATCCTGTGTGCCGCAATTTCCTCTGATATTCGCAAGAAAACCGACATCGGATGGTTCGTGAGCGTGTGACCTTGTGTGAACGTCTACACTGCCACGACCACACACTACATTTTTATTGTTAGGGACCCAGCTGTTGAGAGAAATGTTACAAGATATAAAAAAAAACTATACTTGCATCAGACTACATCGACTTCCGTAGTATTCGGGAGTTCCGATTTTAAACGAAGCTATGTTTAGAATTTTTCTCGTGTACCATAACTTGGGTTTAGTTCACTTGGGGCTTAGTTTAAATATGTACAACATTTAAATCGTAAGGAATAAATATAACATTCAAATATAAAAAGTTTAAGAAAATTTAAGTTATGCTATTCAATCTAAAATAATGATAATCCCGGTTAAGAGTTTTGTCTTTTCAGTGATAAATATATATTTTTGGTTTTACCAGACTACATCTCTGGATTATTTTCCTGACCTAGTATTTCCTGTTGTTGATGTCTTCTCCAACGATGTTTAATATTTAATATATTCAAGAGAGGAGCGGCATCCTAGGGATTACTCTTTTTTTTGTTTGGTCTAATTTGAAATTTATGATTTTCCCAAGCTGAGCAAAAAATGAATCTGTAGGCAGTTTTCTTGACCCTAAAATAAAACCTAAACAAAAAACAAACAGTTTTCTTTTGTAAGTCGTTCTTAACTTTCCGCACCCTTATAAAGAATTTACGGTAGAGCGAATCTACAATGTATTTCAATTTATTCAATTATGAAACTGTTTTATCGTGTTATATAATAGAAATAAATTAGAAATGGAATATAAATAAATATTAGAATAGACTTAAATTACTATTTGTTATGATATCTAATAGAAATATATTAGTTTCTTGATCAGGAAGAATTACTTTATAACATTAAAAGTAATAATTCCTCACCGTTTTATTTAAATATATTGGCATTTATGTTTATTAAAATTAAGTTTCATAAAATTGTTCTGTATTAATAGTATTACACCAAAAAAAGTTATGAGCTAGACATATTAATCATTCTTACTACCGTACTGTAGTACTATAATATTTTTAGTATCCGAGTATATTTATTACAGTATTATATTATTACTATTGTATTGCAGTATTAGTAATATATTATAGTATTATACATTAGTATAGTACTATACATTATTAGTATAGTACTAACGGTACCAAAGTATCTTCTACTTAGAACTTATTGAACTTCCTTATTAATTATTTAAGTTGGTCAGCCTAGTTGAACTAATGAAAGAATTGACAAACTAGTGACTAATAGGTAGGAATTTACCTGCTCTCGATATTAATATCCGTGAATTTTTTATAGTAAAATTATTTATTAAGTTTCTTTTTTTCTTGTTACTACTTGTTACACAGTACGAAATTATGCACGTTATTCTCTCCAAACGATTTGACTAGTAAGAGTAAGAATATATGACATTGACCTATAGTTTTAAACAGGAGATTATTACGTCCAAAATGTACCAATTCAACCTAATAACATAAATTCTGTTAATGGTCATTCTCGATAAAATTAATTTATAAATTAAATGTTTTTCTTGAAAGAGAAAAACACTTATCAGACGCAAAAAATATGCTGAATGTACGTATTAATGAGACCTACTGACAAGATTAAAAAAATTTGTTTCTATCTCTAAAACATTATATTTATTTAATATTCATTAATATAAAATATAGCTTTAAAATGTATATTGTATAAAATAAAATATACATACTTATTATTATAATTAACGTTTAAATAAGCTTGTGTATTTAAGCGGGTATATAAGTATATAAGATTATTACATAAGTATATAAGATATTATATAAGTATATAAGGGTATATAAGAACATGCTATAGGTTTATAAAAATAAGTGAATTGAAACATTACCATTTCTTAATGTTTTAATTTATTTAAAAAAAAAAAAAAAAATGAAAAGCAAAATAATAAAACGAAGATATTATTTTAATATAAGATGATAAAAATATTATTTAATTTACACTTTTATGTGTAAGTAAAAACTTGGCCGATTAAAAGCTGAGTAATCATTCAATAGTTTGTATTTTATTTAATAATAATAATATGCACATTATTAATAATTTATTTAATGTATTTTTATTTAAATTTACTTAATTATTAATTAATAATAATAGTTTGTTTATTACTTTTTGTTGCAGGTAACCTAATTTATCTTTGAAAAATTCAGAAATTTTTGATTGGTTCTGGTCTATTACTATTACAGAATGGTAAATATAAAAAAGCTATATTCTATTTTTATTTTATTTTATTTATTAATTTTTACTTTCTTCTCATGTATAGAAAAAGTATTGTGATGGCGCGAAAAAAATTATATATTAAGATTTTGACAGATTTACACGTTTTGAGGTCCCTTGAGTCCATAAAAGTGTTCAGAAAAACCATAACCCGAGGTGAAATCGAGAAATAAATTTTAGCTCCAAATTTAGGAGTGCTACCCTCCAAAAAGGGTGAGTCTCCATTTTGTGTCAGACAAGAAAAAAAAAAAAATCTCGAAACCAGTTTTGACTATTTTAATTATTTTTTGCAAGTAGCAAAAAACAATGCATTTTTAATTTTTTTTCGAATGCACTCCATACCATTTAAATAGGAATCTAACGATATAAGCCGTTTTCTAGGGAAATATTTAGTTCCTGAATAACTTTCAACGCGGACCGAGAGTGGCCGAGTTCGATTCTCTGCCGAGGATACATTTTGATGAAATCTTCAATAATAATTAATTTTCCTACGAAAACTAATACCAAATGGAAAACACTGGCTTAACTAATAATGAACTCGTATATGAGAAAGTTTGTCTGACTTATCTCAGACTGATTTTTTAATTTTATTTTATTTCTTACACCACGTCAGCATCTAAGGCTTCTAGGGGGAATATAATTTTTACTATATTATATATAACAATTTTTAATTTTTTTCTTTATAGAAAACGTATTTTACCTTTTAAGGCAATTTTGCTTTTAGTGTCTATGTCATCCATTCTGCTATATAATTTATATGTTAAGTTCTTCATTAAATGATTTTAATTATAAACTAGTTTACTTGAAATCTTGAAGAAGGGGAATACTTTTATCGGAAATTTATGGTATCATCCTTAGTTATTTATTGATTCTATTTTATGTAAACACGGCAGATACAAAAACCATGTTTATTTATACAATGCATATATGTAATTTGATTCCAAGTAATTCAATATCTCTTATAGGAAAGAAATAATTTTACTTCAAACATTTTGTAATACACATACTATTGATCTGGTCTTGTTGATTCTTTGTCTATAAGAACTTAGTGATCGTAAAACTCAGTTCTTTTTAATCTTTGTTAGAGGTAAATACTTTTATTAAAAAAATACTTAGTAAATACCTTGTTATTTATCAAGCCTGTTTGTTGTTTGTGTATTCAAAACGAGTGCACATAAAACACAATAATTAAACTATTGCTTCCGAATTAACAATATACAAATGATTAAATATACTTCCATTTTTGTAAATGGATTTAAAAAAAAGGGGGGGTGGAAAAAATAAATTAGGCAAAAGATAACCTAAGCTATGTGATCGTTCTGAAGAAAAAAGTCTCTGATTTCAAAAATTCTTTGACAGAAATCCGTTTCAGGCATTAGGGATCATTTTTGGTCTCGTTTCTGGCTGTCTGTCTGTCGCTCAGTTTTGTAAACCAACATCCGATTTTGATGGTAGGTAATAATTATAGGGTATAGTCTATGTTAGCCCCATATACGTTTTTCTGCACCAATTAGTTTCTCTTCCACATTCGCACAAACATACATTTATTTGCACCAATATCTTATAAAAGTACTTATCTGATTTGTAAGAAATTTGGACGATTTGTCGAAAGTAGCCCGCAAATAACCTCAGATTTATTTCAACCACCTGCGCACATTAAATATTGCTATTTGGTAATTTTACTGAAAATGATTGAAGCTATTAAATGAATAAGATAATATTGATATTGAATGCGAGGAAGCCTTATGCCATACTAACTGGCGGGCTATATTTCTTAATATTAAAACCGCGCCTTTTACAAGAGGTAAATTACTAATGCTGAAAAGTCTTTGTCTAGTAGTAGCTAACATAATTTATTAATTACTGTTGTACATTATAAGTTGACGGACAATATCACAATAAAAAGTTTTTGATCAAATTTATAGTCCAAGTTTATAAAATGCTGTTTATTCATGATTGTTGCTTTAATGAAACAAGTGTATTTTTAATTGAATTTTTTCTTACCTTGATTTATTATTATTTTTTGAAAAGTTTTGTTAATTTACTTTCTTTTACCTAAAAATAAATGATTACAGAGAGCTTATTTACTTTATTTTATAAGAGCTAATGTTTGCCAAGATATTATAAGTTAGGATATACCATGTTTATAGTCAGTAATCTTATTTAAATTTGTTTAACCTAGATTTATAATATACTCGAGACATTACGGTTAACGTTGTTGTTGCATTACCTAATTTATTATGTCTAGCTTCTAATGTCAATGAATTCTGTTTTAAGAGTTACAAACTAATTTTTTATTATTATTTTTTATTTTAGAGAGAGATTTTTATTTTTCATTAACTATATAGAGTATATAAATATTGACCAACTTTTTCGTGCATTCATTACTAGTTTATTTTAATTAAAAAACAAATGAAGACTGGTAATTATGCAAAATGAGGATAGAGTTAAAAAAGTATACTTATTAGTTTTTAAGAAATTTGCATGGTTTGTCAAAAGTAGTCTGTTGATAGCCCTTGATCTTAATCAAGGGCTATCAACAGAAATGAATAAAGAAGACAATAATGGGTTAAACAGTTAAACATAACATCAACAACAGTACGTTAGGCCCCATACACGATCCAACATTTTGCGTAAACTTGATGTCGGGGAAATTTAGGCCATATAGGTACACGTCAAACATTATGTTTGCGCAAATATCAAACAGCCCCAAACGTGGTCAAACTGGTTGCGCAAACACTTTGACTGTATTCGGCCTTTAGAGGATGCGAGGAAGTAATGTGCCACACTAATTGACTAATTGGTACTCTATTTTATATAATTTTCAAAATGAACGTAGTCCTCGAATCTGTCTTATACATCCAAAAAATGTAAATTGAATTAAAAAAAAAAACGTAATTTTGTCAAATGAAATGCCGACTAAAGAAATCTTTTAAATTAGAGACTTTTTCTGAAATGATAATTTTTGAAATTAATTAATTAATCTTGTGAAAAAGGGACCAGAGGGATTTCAAGGGTTGGAAAATATAAGAGGGGAGGAACCTAAAAACCGAAAACTTGAGGGGAGTTACTAGGCCTTAAAAGCTACAACCAACTCTCTCCAGAGGGTACTGTAACTAAATGTGATTATGCAGATCTCTACTCAGCCCTATGTTGCTGTTATAAACCTAAAACCCCCTAGGATATTTTCCCTTGTACTCTTGCAAAAGCCTTCAAATGAAAATTCCAATGGTTATAATACTACAAGAAAACAGTGTTAGGATTTCAGCTGGACGTTTCTCTCGTTTTTCGTTGATATGTCTATTTTTAGCTGTGTTAAGAACAGGAGTAACTACAGAGTGTTAGTGAGATGTCTCTTTGAAAAGATATTATTTGCTAACTTCGTCGAAATTTTATTGAGAAAAAGGGAAATGTTGGTAGTGTAAGTGTTGTTAATATGTATTGAAGCTTTTATACACATGATAATACGATTTGGAAAAAGCTTAATTCAAAAATGTGGATCAATGTCCCCTAGTAACCGTGTTAAAATGATTATGCTAATAGATTATAAAACTATCCATTTTGTCAGGAACGGGGCTCTACCCGAACTCAGGTTCCTGCCTAATAAAAGGTCCCGGTTAAAGTTACCAAATAAAAACAAAAACAGCTTTCCTCTTCACAAAATCAAACTCAACTATATTCAATTAAAATATTTAGAAACATATAGAAAAATCTGTCACATTCAATAATGTCAACAAAAACCTAACATCAAATCAAAATAAACTAAATAATAAAACTTGGAGAATTAAAAAACCCAGCATTCTTCACACATTTGATTATAAAATCTAATGGAGCCCCTTTTTACTTTCTCATATTGTGATGGCGAAAAAATTTGATTTTAAGATGTTAATGGCTTTAAACGTGGACGATGAGGAGCCGGGTTCGATTTCCCGCCGAGCAGTTTTTTTTTATGATACATTCTGATAAAATTTTCAATAATAATTAAATGAAACTACGAAAAATTGAAATGGAAAACACTGGGTCAAGTAATTATAAACTAGTATATGAGAAAGTTTGTCTGAGTTATCTTGGAAAAGTTTTTATTTTTACTATGCCATCAAAAAAATTCCTAGTAATTACTTGATATTAATGGTACAGTACATATAGGCTATCGCTGATATTTTCATATTAGGTTATTGGTCCAGAAGAAGATGTTTGGTCCTATATCAAAAGATGAGAATAATCTGATTTAAGAGTAACCCTAACATTTTAAAAAGTATTAAATTAGTAAATAGTTGGTTGTTTTGACTGAGATTTTGTGGTACCACTTCATAATTATGACTAGAGAGGTTAATACAATGTAACACAACAATATTGTCACCACATTTTTTAATGTTTAAAAGACGTGTTTCGACTCACAATGTCATCATCAGTTAGCGTGTTAACTTAGTAAGAGTGAATACTGTACTACTTTTACTTTTGTAAAATAGTTAGCTTAGTACAGTATCCACTCTTACTAAGTTAACACGCTAACTGATGATGATATTGTGAGTCGAAACGCGTCTTTTAAACATTAAAAATTGTGGTGACAATATTGTTGTGTTACATTGTATTAACCTCTCTAGTCATAATTATTAAATTAGTAACTCTCAAATTCTTCTTGTACCTCTTTATTTAGTAAAAATTTAGATGCTTTTAATATTGTACCGACTATCTTAATAGGGAGTGATACTTAGGACATATTTATTAATATTGAAATGTACATATTCGTCTCAGGTGCTTGCGTTTCATAGTTCTAAATTTCCCGGCGTCACCTTGAAATGAGGAACATTTCTTCGGATAAAAACTTGTCGTATTGGTAGAAAAGACTAAATTAGCTATTAAACTTTCTGTCTATTTTAATTATTTTCTTGTTCCTGCTATCTCCATTTCATTAAGTAAATTATACACAATAACGTAAAAACAACCTTGTAGATGTTAGGTTTATTTCGACGTTAGAGATTTTTTTGTTATTTACTCTGATTATTTTAGAAATGTCGTAAGTTTTATTTGCTCAAAAAGGTTTGTTTTCAAACTCTTGTTAAGTCTTCTTAATCCGTACTCCAATAATCCCTAAGTTCATTGGGTCATTCGAAAAACACCCACCCATTTTCGGATTTCAACTTTCCACCAAACTTCTCTCTTCGGGTCTGGAGGAAAACTTTTAGAAGGAGAAGAAAAGAGAAAGAGGAAAGGAAATTGAGAATTCTTTACGTGGAATTTTCTACTTTTTCTTAAAGAGAGAAGGGTCCCCTTCAAGTCTTCACCTTTAAGGGCCAAGAAGGGGGGAATTTAATGGCTAAGCCGGGATAGAACCCTCTCTTGAAAAGACACCTTTAGAGTTCAATCCCCTTCACCCTGAAACTCTCCTTTCTGGTTAATTTGAATCTAAAAGACTTTCCCCCTAGAAAAAGAACTTTTTATATTCTACCAATTCAAATCGAATTTCAATAGAAGAAAGGGGAGTCAAATTTCTTTTTTTTTCAGGCATTTTACCTTTGAGGAGCCCAACTACCTTATTCTGTACACTCCTGTTTTCCGAGTCCGCACCCCCATCAATCAGGTGACGCAATAAACTAAATTCTACCTTTCTGTCAATGTATTTTCCCGCCTTTTCTCTTTTCTTTTATAAATAGCTTTTAAGAGTAAAAAATAAAAATTAACTACTCTCTGTTTATAATATATTATATTCTTTACTTGAGGTGTTGTTAAACAGATGAATGAAGGTATACCTGCGTATATAAAATTCTTTGGCAAATAAAAAGTATAATTTACACGAGTACTATGGTAACGTTTTTTATAATCTTGAGAGATCAACAGTCTTAATCTATATATATATATAAAATTTTCGTGTCACAGTGTTTGATTCCAAACTCCTCCGAAACGGCTTGACCGTTTTTTTTTGAAATTTTGTGTGTATATTCGGTAGGTCTGAGAATAGGTCGTAACTATTCAATAGGGAGGCCCCCCAATTTTTTTTTTTTTTTTTTTTTTTCTAATAGACCTTCTGACAACCGAATACACACTATTTTTTTGTAAAAGTGTGATATTCCTTTGTCCCAAAGCATATTAGCCTAATTATCCTTTTGCCTTAATAGGTAGTTAGACTAAGACTAAGGGATATATAAACT
>KZ653067.1:0-11696 GCA_001010745.2 Gerris buenoi | reverse complement strand
TGTCAGGAACGGGGCTCTACCCGAACTCAGGTTCCTGCCTAATAAAAGGTCCCGGTTAAAGTTACCAAATAAAAACAAAAACAGCTTTCCTCTTCACAAAATCAAACTCAACTATATTCAATTAAAATATTTAGAAACATATAGAAAAATCTGTCACATTCAATAATGTCAACAAAAACCTAACATCAAATCAAAATAAACTAAATAATAAAACTTGGAGAATTAAAAAACCCAGCATTCTTCACACATTTGATTATAAAATCTAATGGAGCCCCTTTTTACTTTCTCATATTGTGATGGCGAAAAAATTTGATTTTAAGATGTTAATGGCTTTAAACGTGGACGATGAGGAGCCGGGTTCGATTTCCCGCCGAGCAGTTTTTTTTTATGATACATTCTGATAAAATTTTCAATAATAATTAAATGAAACTACGAAAAATTGAAATGGAAAACACTGGGTCAAGTAATTATAAACTAGTATATGAGAAAGTTTGTCTGAGTTATCTTGGAAAAGTTTTTATTTTTACTATGCCATCAAAAAAATTCCTAGTAATTACTTGATATTAATGGTACAGTACATATAGGCTATCGCTGATATTTTCATATTAGGTTATTGGTCCAGAAGAAGATGTTTGGTCCTATATCAAAAGATGAGAATAATCTGATTTAAGAGTAACCCTAACATTTTAAAAAGTATTAAATTAGTAAATAGTTGGTTGTTTTGACTGAGATTTTGTGGTACCACTTCATAATTATGACTAGAGAGGTTAATACAATGTAACACAACAATATTGTCACCACATTTTTTAATGTTTAAAAGACGTGTTTCGACTCACAATGTCATCATCAGTTAGCGTGTTAACTTAGTAAGAGTGAATACTGTACTACTTTTACTTTTGTAAAATAGTTAGCTTAGTACAGTATCCACTCTTACTAAGTTAACACGCTAACTGATGATGATATTGTGAGTCGAAACGCGTCTTTTAAACATTAAAAATTGTGGTGACAATATTGTTGTGTTACATTGTATTAACCTCTCTAGTCATAATTATTAAATTAGTAACTCTCAAATTCTTCTTGTACCTCTTTATTTAGTAAAAATTTAGATGCTTTTAATATTGTACCGACTATCTTAATAGGGAGTGATACTTAGGACATATTTATTAATATTGAAATGTACATATTCGTCTCAGGTGCTTGCGTTTCATAGTTCTAAATTTCCCGGCGTCACCTTGAAATGAGGAACATTTCTTCGGATAAAAACTTGTCGTATTGGTAGAAAAGACTAAATTAGCTATTAAACTTTCTGTCTATTTTAATTATTTTCTTGTTCCTGCTATCTCCATTTCATTAAGTAAATTATACACAATAACGTAAAAACAACCTTGTAGATGTTAGGTTTATTTCGACGTTAGAGATTTTTTTGTTATTTACTCTGATTATTTTAGAAATGTCGTAAGTTTTATTTGCTCAAAAAGGTTTGTTTTCAAACTCTTGTTAAGTCTTCTTAATCCGTACTCCAATAATCCCTAAGTTCATTGGGTCATTCGAAAAACACCCACCCATTTTCGGATTTCAACTTTCCACCAAACTTCTCTCTTCGGGTCTGGAGGAAAACTTTTAGAAGGAGAAGAAAAGAGAAAGAGGAAAGGAAATTGAGAATTCTTTACGTGGAATTTTCTACTTTTTCTTAAAGAGAGAAGGGTCCCCTTCAAGTCTTCACCTTTAAGGGCCAAGAAGGGGGGAATTTAATGGCTAAGCCGGGATAGAACCCTCTCTTGAAAAGACACCTTTAGAGTTCAATCCCCTTCACCCTGAAACTCTCCTTTCTGGTTAATTTGAATCTAAAAGACTTTCCCCCTAGAAAAAGAACTTTTTATATTCTACCAATTCAAATCGAATTTCAATAGAAGAAAGGGGAGTCAAATTTCTTTTTTTTTCAGGCATTTTACCTTTGAGGAGCCCAACTACCTTATTCTGTACACTCCTGTTTTCCGAGTCCGCACCCCCATCAATCAGGTGACGCAATAAACTAAATTCTACCTTTCTGTCAATGTATTTTCCCGCCTTTTCTCTTTTCTTTTATAAATAGCTTTTAAGAGTAAAAAATAAAAATTAACTACTCTCTGTTTATAATATATTATATTCTTTACTTGAGGTGTTGTTAAACAGATGAATGAAGGTATACCTGCGTATATAAAATTCTTTGGCAAATAAAAAGTATAATTTACACGAGTACTATGGTAACGTTTTTTATAATCTTGAGAGATCAACAGTCTTAATCTATATATATATATAAAATTTTCGTGTCACAGTGTTTGATTCCAAACTCCTCCGAAACGGCTTGACCGTTTTTTTTTGAAATTTTGTGTGTATATTCGGTAGGTCTGAGAATAGGTCGTAACTATTCAATAGGGAGGCCCCCCAATTTTTTTTTTTTTTTTTTTTTTTCTAATAGACCTTCTGACAACCGAATACACACTATTTTTTTGTAAAAGTGTGATATTCCTTTGTCCCAAAGCATATTAGCCTAATTATCCTTTTGCCTTAATAGGTAGTTAGACTAAGACTAAGGGATATATAAACTGTTCTTTATAAAAAACAAAAAGGGAGGCCCTTTTTTATAAGAGTACTGTAGTGCGCATAACCCCACTGCCACTGTGCCTACACTATACTCACGCATCTTCACCTCACCCTTCTCATTCCATTACTATGCACACACCTTGCAAAAAAAGATCTCTAAATCAGTCCTTACAGCATGTGTGTTTGTCATAATTGAAAAGAAACATGAGATCAATTTTAATGCTTCACTCTAGAGTGCCTCGACGTGGCAGTGGCCGCTTTTCGGGGGTTGACGAGCGAAGCGAGTAGGGAGCAGACCCCCCTAGTTACATATTATATTTCCAAATAGGGAAACATAAAAATGGCTCCATTTGATTTCCTAATTTTGAAAACAGCTTATACTCGACTATGAAAAAATGGCTAAGATTCAGACCTCCTCCTAAAAAAGTCAGGCTATCAAAGTACTAATATTTAAATTATGGCCAATTATATTATCAACATTGAATATATGATATTACATGATATCAAGTAAAGATACATGTTTTCTGGAACTTGGCCAGGCGCACTGCCAAGCACTCATATTAATTACGATAAAAATTGGTGCTCAAAGATACCTTCTGCAAAATTTTAAAAAATTCACACATTTTACAGCCCTAAAGTACAGATGTTGAGCTTTCAAATAATATACAGTACAATAACCTAACTAAATTTAAAATAAAGGGATATATGACACTGCAGTCAAGAAAAATTTTACTCTAACGTTCACAGCAAATAGGGCGAATTTATAAAATAATAACTATTCGATTCTAGCAAAGAGCATTAGTGTGAAATTTTAGCCCTTAAAAATAAAATCAGTGAATTATGTCAAATATTAAAACAATATTAATCAAATCCAGCTCCACTAAGGTACAACTTGGGAGTACGAAAAAAAAATCATAGGATCAAAATTGTAGATCTTTCAAAATCATTAAGGCTCACCGTGTTTGCTTACTTACGTCTTTGAGCTATTAGTTTTTCGGTACTACTTACAGGTAATTCATAAAAAAACTTTAACGTAAGGTACCCTATTTTGTTTAGGGAGGAGTTGGGGATTTATGTAATCTTCCTGTCAATTGTAGCTACACAACTTGTGCCGAACTTCAAATTTCTAAATATTTTGGAATTGACTTTAATGATAAGTCAGTCAGTCAGTAACAATAGTTATTTAAGCACCAAGGGAGTAAAGTAAGTGATTGCACCCTGAGCGATGAAGTTGGGCGAAGCCGAGGGAACCATAACGTTCACTTAACTCTCTCGGCTTCGCCTCGAGAGTTAATTATCCCGAGGTACGTACAAGATTTTACCTCCAGAAGGGNGTGTGACCCGGCCTTTGTACAGAGGTTTCTACGATTTGATTGCAGTTTTATATTTTTTATTAAATAAATTATAGATGCGCTAACTTTTGGCGCTTGTTGGAGGCTTTGTTTCTTTAACAAATGTTTAAACTTCTCCGATTTTATTAAATATTTACTGGAACAGTGCCGCGCGGTTTCAACTTTTTGATATTTATGGTATTTTTCTTAATTTGGTCTTTTCTTTGCGAGGAAGCTATGTGCCACATTAATTGGCAGAGTATTTATGATTTGGTAGTAAAAAATACTTATAACCCTAAATTTTTACCTTTTTGCAACCCATAAGTGATAAGGGAGGAATATTAATACCAATAATATCACCATTATATTTCTGAACTAAAATTTCTCCATACACATTTAAAGAAAACATTATTTTAGTTTCGTGCTATATCTATGTAAATATCGTCTCTACGACTTAGAGTAAACAAGGCTAATTTTCCATTATCTATGACTCACTGAGCTTATTTGTCATTTGTTTCTTCTCCTTGCTCCATAACTTATTGATTATTCCTTATAATTATTTATACAATCCTTTTTTTATAGTAAAAAAAAAAAAAAAAAAAAAAAACATAAATAAATATAAAAATGTAAATAAACAACAAAAATAATCTTCTTAAATATAAGATAAGATATATTTCATTGCAAAAAAGAACTACTTAAGATGCCAACATACTCTGATTCCACTTGCGAAGTCATATTCTCTCTGAGTTGCAATTCAAGGTATTCCGCCTTATGAACTATCCAAACAAATGTCTAGTAAAAGTATTTTATAAGGTACTTTAAAAGAATTACTGTGTTATCTCAACTGTAGTTTATATAATTTAAGGTCATTTAATGTCCTTAACGTTTAATGTTATCTTTCGTTATTCTTTTTTATGATTATTGTGACTTTATATGCACTAGGTATTATCATTTGAATAATTTTTCTTCTGTTTCTCTTATTGCATTTTTACCCTTCGTACATCAGAGCTCATTTAATTATATGTACATTGTTAACTTAACTAGAGATCTGATGTCCAGATTGTATCATTTATGGTATGAGTAAATAACTTTTTAAGACTACTACTTTATCTTTTCATTTATCTTATTCAGTAAACTTATTGAGAAACTGGAATTTCCTCAACATGAACCTTATCTTTGCTGTGAATTAACTGCCTACAGTTATATTAAGTAACATAAATTGTGTTTAGCAGTATAATATTACTAGGTGAATAGGATTATCCTAATAGAATATCTGCTAATAGATTAACTATATACATATATACATTTTGTATACTTCTTAAGGTAAGTAGCTCAACATTTATTGTCATAAGGCAAACTAGGTTTCAGTCTTAAGTTTATTGATACGATGTTATATTTTTTCCTAAAAATTACACACACAACTTAATTTAAAATTCCTGGTAACATTGATTCCAATTCTTAAAAATCAAGGATGTTATTATTATTATTATTATTATTATTTTGTTTCTTTAACAAATGTTTTATTTTTATTATTATTATTTTTTTTTTTTAGTCCCGTTCGACAGCTCAATCAATTTATTATTATTATTATTATTTTATTTATTTATTTTTTTTTCATTAATATTTTAGAGGAAACCGCATTAGATGTATTGTGAATTATTCTGTATCCTGTCGTTTTGAGCCCATCATCAAGGGATCATTCTCAAAGGATATGCTCATGATGAGAGCTATTTACAACTGAACTCAATGATACCTAGAAGGGAAAATGAAAATTTACATAAGATTTTACATTACATGGAGATCAAATGTGCTCGTTTGTGTCATATATGTAAAGAGTACATTATTTCAGTTTCAATGACTCGCATTATGAGTAACTCCCTTGAGAGAACAATCCTTGCCGTAGCAGGGATCTACAGTTCAAAACGACAGATCCCCAATTAAACAGTTTTACTCCTGGTGATTTGGATTTGATGATTAGATTTCTTGATTTAGATTCGATCTTTAGATCCTCAATCAAATCTTGGAATGTAAAATTACATGCCTCGCTGATCGTGTCATTTGAATGTTTTATTTATCTTTACTGATATAACAAATTAAATTGACTCTTCACATTTAATATTATTTTTCTAAATACATTTATCTAAAGCAGCTTTAGATTGCTTACGGGAAGAATTAGAGTTGAATTAACATAATTAAATAACCGTAAGTCTACATTAAGCCGATTAGTTTATGGTTAACATTTTAACATTATTTATATGTTTTTAAGGTAATGCTGAAGCAACATCTTAAAATACTTTTTTTTCTCACCCTCACATTTAATTTTATCCGGGTTTTAGTCGAGATTGTTGACATCTTATGTCAATTATTTTATGATCCCTTTTTTCGGAGTTTCAAAGTTGATCAGACCTCGTAATTTTTCCAGAATGATATAGAACCTTTCAAGAAAAGCCTTATTTTAAAAGCCAGGGTTTTTTTTAAAATAAATATTCCGTTTGAGGGATGGTTGCTACATCTAATATAAAAATAGTTCACTCTTTCAAGTCTACGTGCTAGGATTTGGTTTATTTTAGCTGATGGGTAGCTGGGTTAAAAGCATAAAAGAGCTGATTTTTTTTTTTTTTTTTTTTAAATCTTGTAGAGTAAAAAGTAAGTGCAAAGACCTCTGCTCAGTCTCGCCTCAGCCTAGTTTGTCAAAGCTAAGAAGGTATCTAAAAGCATTAGGAAATAAGCATGATCAATATATCCAGTCTCAACCACACCCTTTCTACAAAACCTTCCTTAACCTTTAACAGATTAAATCTGACACTTCCCTGACCAACTGACCTCAAAACTGATAATTCTACATAATGAGTTACATTATAAGTCACCTGCCTCTTTTGCAATTCAAGTGATTTATTTAAAGCTTACATCTCTGAATGACACATTAATAAAGTAACTATGTGTATTCCAGATATAGGCTTGTAGATAAACAGGTCGATTTATTTTGATTATTCTACATTTATGTTTTTGTTATCTGACACTTATCCTTGGCTTTACATCCGATGTCGTGCCGTCTAAAATTATACCTCGTCCTGCTAGCTTATATTATAATAATTGTTCATATATAATTGCATTGAACGATGTCTTATATTGTATTAATTCCATTACATTCACTATACCTTAAAGTTTACAATGATTAGAAACCTTATAAGTAGTTATTTAACTGTGTTCTTTAAGACTCGCTCTAAACACCTTTACGTTTTTAAATTAATACATCCTTAGGTTCATTGTTGATACTATTCTTAATGATTATAAAAATGAAATTATTAACTAGAACGTCTAATGCTAAAACGATCTTGTGTTAGTCTAATATTTGTTCGGGTTAAGTCGATTTGGGTTGTATTAGCCAGATTGTTGTTACTACATGTTTACAGAGTTACCGAAGTTTCATGTTTCACGGCAAGTGGGAGTTAATTAGTAGACACATTAGTGCAAATTGGTTCTGTAGTTTACAACGTATTCAAGTTAAATTAATTATAAACTAATTAGTAGAGCAGTTAGAGCACCAGTTATGTTTGCTTAACTCAGAAATATTGGTTTTCCTCTGGTAAAGGTCCTCTAAGATTACCAACTCTTCAAGGAAAATTCTTATTATTTTGTTCCTTTTTGGTGTATTGATTCTTAGACATTGCTTTTTCGTTCGTGTATAAGAAGTTTTAGTTGTATAAAGTTGTTCACAGATAGAATAATATAAGTTATAAACTAATATAATTAGAAATAATCTACCTAATACTATTTTTGTTGATGGGTATTGAATTACTCGAAATTACTTTTTTATTAGTTATTTTATGCTTGGGAAAAATAATAAAAAAGGAAAAAAATCCCTTTCAAATAGAATGGCACGGTAGCTTTCCTATTACTGGACGAATGACCACATAATGCTTGATAAAATAAATATAAAATAAAATGGAGTATAATAGTCAGAATGTTACTCCATTTGCCTTATAATTGGCATTCCCAGTCGGATTAACACTTCAATTAAGTTAACTTAAATTTATTTATAACTCGATATTGGTACACTTAAAACGAGTGATCACAACTTCAGGAAAAATTGACAGATTTTGGTGAAATTTGGGACTCAAGTGGTCATTTTACCAATACTCAGGATTAGTTCGTTGGATAACGTTATCCGCCCAAGCGTTCGCGCGCAACACTCGCGTAAACGTGAGCTCTAAATAAGCTGTAAATATAAAATTGGAATTTTAGGGTGTAAAAATATTAAATTAAATAATCAATAATAAGATTTTAAAAAAATATAATATTATAATCCCTTAGGCGTAGGCAACAGCTTGTGGCAATCAGCTTGGCCTATGGAAGACCTCTTTACATCTATTATTTGTGACTTGGAGTAACCTGGAGTCAGCCTGTTACTACATTTGCCTTATAATTGGCATTCCCAATCGGATCAACACTTTAATTTAGCTTACTTAAATTAATTTATAACGCGGTACTGGGCCAATACTATAAAATTGGGTAGGTTACCTTTAGCTTTAGCAAAGTCAGTAATGGAACCAGAAATACTGAACTGTCAAGCGCGTATAATTCCAAATATGAGTTATTTATTAGCAATGCGTGTAGAATAATGCATTTTTGTGGGGCCATCTGTGGGCAAACTTTGATATAACCTCAATGTTTAATTACATTTAGACTTAAAGTTATTACAATATGGCTGATCACAAAAACTGTTAATATTCACATCGACTGACACGTGACCATTAATGTTAGGCACTTCTTTAGATTGTTACTCCCATTATAAAACAGAAGTGTGTTCCTTTGTCCCAAAGTACATTGGACAAAACATCCCTTTGTCTTCATAGTTATTTAGTCAAAGTGGTTTATATTCTAAAAAAAATCCTATTTTTTTGCTTCCGAGTTTACCGACGATAACGGAAGCTAAGTAATCGTTCTAAAGTAAGAAAATATTTATGTCTCCGATTTCCAAAATTTCAAGATAGATTTCCATTTCAGATGAGGCGCGTTAATTTATTTTAGTTTATTTTGTTTTCAGTTGTCACTTTTTTTATGTCAGATTTTGTATAAAAAATAATAAACCTCAGTTTCTATCTGTGTTCTTAAAAAGAAGTCTCTTGTTCTTATGTTTCTATTCTAAAGCTATATTTTAACTTTAAGAATGTGCCGCTGCCCCGCCGCATAAACTGGTGACCCCGGTGAAGAGCATCCGTAAGTTTTCATTTAAATTTATCATATTAGATTAATAAAAATGAACAATTCGCTTTTAGACATCGAGGACGAAAATCTCGGTGAAAATTCTAATGAAATCTCGGTTTTTCAAGCTGTCAAATTGCCACCTTTTTGGAAAAACAAACCAGAGCTATGGTTTCTACACGCCGAATCTAGCTTTGCTATCGGCAATGTCAAATCGGATAAAACAAAGTTTCACCACGTAGTCAAATCTTTAGAGGGTGATATGTTGGAATACGTATCCGCTATAGTATCCAACCCACCAGCGTCGGGAAAATACGATGCATTGAAAAACGGTTTAATTGCGGCATTTTCAGAAAGCAGCAATAAAAAAATAAGCAAACTTCTAAACGAAATACAATTAGGAGATAAGAAACCATCTCATCTCCTACGACAGATGAAAGATCTGTCTGGGGGTAAAATAGGCGACGAAGTGCTGAAATCACTATGGCTCCAGCGCCTACCCAGGCACGTTCAATCAATCTTAGCTGTTAGTAAGGAAGATATCGCAACTATCGCGGAAATGGCAGACCGTATACTCGACATCAAAGGCGGTCAATCAATAGACTCGATCACGAACGCGGTTCCCCAAACAAGTAACTTGTCGTCAACGGGAACATTAGCCGACTCGATAGCCGTAATTTTAAAAGAAGTGTCTTCCCTTAAATTAGAAGTGGCCCAACTCAGAAGTAGACAACAATATCAAACCTACTATAAAAATAATTACCGATGTAGATCCCATGGTAGACAATCGAATTCTAGAGACCGAAGTATATCACCAGAGTCAAAACAAAACGAGTTCTGCTACTATCATAGAACTTATGGTAAAGAAGCAAGGAAATGCTACAAGCCATGTAGTTTTTATACAGTAAAAAAACTAGGACGCTCGCCACAGTCAACGGCTGCTGTGGCAGGCAACCAAAAAAGCCGATTATTCATCAAAGATAAGAACTCAGGTATGAAATTTTTAATTGATTCGGGAGCTGATCTTTCAGTTGTTCTTCCCAACCAGAAATTCAACATACGACCAACTACGACCAGACTCTTTGCGGCAAACGGATCAATAATCAAAACATACGGTGTAACAGCGCTGACACTTGACATAGGACTAAGAAGATCGTTCACATGGACATTTATTGTAGCTAAAGTATCTAAACCCATAATAGGAGCAGACTTTTTAAGCAAAAACGGACTGATTATAGACTTACAAAATTCAAAATTAATTGACAACAATACTTCATTATCTACGACTGGTGACAGGATACATACACTACCTATAAGTATTAGAGTAGTAAAACAAGTAGACAAATATTATGAACTTCTTAGACAATATCCAGAATTACTATGTGAGGAATCAACTTTCAAAAACGACGCAAAACACACAACAACACACCATCTACAGACTAAAGGACCACCCATTTATCAGCGATTTCTCAGACTCGACCCTTAGCGATTAGGCGATGCGAAGAAGGCTTTCGATGAGATGATCGCTCAAGGGATTTGCAGACCATCACGCAGCAGTTGGGCGAGTCCACTCCACTTGGTAAAGAAAAAGAACGACGAATGGAGGCCATGTGGGGACTATAGACTACTAAACTCCATTACCATCCCAGACAGGTACCCCTTACCTCATATCCAGGATATTACATCTATGCTGGGCGGAGCAACCATATTTTCGTGTATCGACTTACGCAAGGCTTACCACCAAATCCCGATGGAACCGAAAGACATAGAAAAGACTGCCATAATAACACCTTTCGGGCTCTACGAGTTCCTAAGGATGCCTTTCGGTCTCAGAAACGCTGCTCAAACGTTTATGCGACACATCCGACAGGTGCTAGCAGGCTTAGATTTCGTACATCCCTACCTAGACGACATCTTAGTCGCGTCAAAAAATGAAAAAGACCACATGGAGCACTTAAAAGCACTCTTCGAGCGACTACGCGAGTATGGTTCAACAATCAACGCAAGCAAATGCATATTCGGACAGCAGAAGTGACTTTCCTGGGACATAAAATCAGCGCAGGTGGAGTGCAACCCCTCCCTAATAAGGTAGAGGCAGTAATAAAATTCCCAAAACCACAAACAATTGAAGAACTGCGACGATTTATTGGGATGCTTAACTTTTACCACCACTTCATTAAAAACATTTCACAAATCCAAGCACCACTAACATCACTCACTAGAAATGCAACCAAAAAAGACAAACGACCTGTAAACTGGACACCCGACGCAGAACAAGCATTTGAAAATTGCAAGAAGGCATTAGCTGAAGCGATTCCCGTCATCCTCAGGTCAAATGTCCCTAATGACTGATGCTTCTGATATAGCAATTGGTGGTGTATTGCAACAAAAATCTGGAGACACAACAAAACCAATAGGATTCTTTTCGAAAAAACTCAGTGTCACACAAACAAAGTACAGTACCTATGATAAAGAGCTACTTGCAGTCTATGAAGCTATCAAATATTTTAGGCACTTACTCGAAGGACGACAATTCACGATATTCACTGACCAAAAACCACTGACCTACGCATTCCA
>KZ653066.1:46244-57505 GCA_001010745.2 Gerris buenoi | reverse complement strand
CGAACGAAACGTGTAGCCGTGAGAGCATGCGACGGACGGACAGTCAGACAGACACACGCGCGAAAATATAAGGGTCCTTGGCTTTTGCCTACACCCTAAAAATGAATTTTCTAACTTAATTACAGTTAAGTATTTGCTTATACCTATATTCGTTGCTATTGGCTAGAAAATGGAAAAACTGGAACCACAATTTCTTTTATTGATTCTCACTAAAGATATTACCAATTGGATGCTTATCTAAATCCAATTAATTCGAATCTGGTTTGATATTTAACCCTTGGTAATCCTTAAATATTTAGAAAATAAGTTAAGTAACTTTTTAGTGAATAATCTTAGATTCTCGTTTCAAGGAAAAATCCCTGAGAAAATTGGGATTTAGAAGTAGATGAAACGAAATCCAATTTGTGCAAGCTTCGTAGGAGCTTTTATTAAGTTCTGTCAATTTTTCACCTTATTTATCCTCCAGACAAGTAAAGTAAAAGCGAACAAGAAAGTAATAAATTGGATCTCTAAACTAAAAAAAAAAATAAACTAACTGGAAGAAAACAGAAAAAGTTCTTAATTAGAAGAAAAATTCGCCACCGCTAGATATTTCATGAAGTCAGAAAATTACATTTTCTTTTCTAATTATAAGAGATAATTAGTTTATGTATTTTTTTTTTAATATATAAAGTATAATGATACAGAATTTATAATGTTACTTAATAGAACATTGAGTTATTAAAAAATTATTAACCTTTCTAAGATTGTGAAAGTTCATTAATTGTATTATATTATTGACAAAAATATTTAACGTAAAGATAAAATATATATGAGCAGAAAGCGTAATTGTAGACTGGACTATAGTAAACTACAATAAATATAACATTTATGTTAGGTCATTTGTTGAAAGAGTTCTCTTTCAATTACTTCATTCAAAATTACTTCATTATATAGGTATAGATATATATTCGAA
The DNA here is from genome assembly GCA_001010745.2 of Gerris buenoi. Lineage (NCBI taxonomy): Eukaryota > Metazoa > Arthropoda > Insecta > Hemiptera > Gerridae > Gerris > Gerris buenoi. Next base: position 56,550 of record KZ653066.1, on the reverse strand, counting down.
TCGTAGATATATGTACGAATTTAAAGGTGTTGAATTATTCTTACTTCTATACGTTAAATTATGGTTGTAGAATAATTTATTCACATACGAGTAAATTCTTGAAAATACAGAAATCATCTTTTCTACACTTATAATTTAATTTTAAAGAGAAAAGCAAAAAATACACTGCCAATTAGTGTGGCATATAGCTTCCTCGCATCCTATCGTGTACTTTAATGGTTAACATTAACGCTTTCTTACTTTATTGTTATATTGTTAATTGTGTAAGAACAATTATCAGTTTTAGCGATCTTTAACACTTCATAGAGGTGTCGTTGTAGGTTTTACTAAACAATTTTTTTTAGAAATAAATGTTCGTCTCATTGAATAGATAAGGTTTGATTTTTTTCCCGACCGAAAATTCCAATTTTAAATTTGAAGTTCACGTTTACGCGAGCGTTTCGCGTGAATGCTTGAACGGATAACGTTGTCCAACGAACTCGTCCTGGGCATTGGTAAAATGAACGTGTCTACCAAATTTCATCAAAATCGGTCGACATTTTTTTACTCAAGTAATCGTCGCACATTTCATGATTCGCTGACACACAGACCGACAGACAGACAGACACGGAACCGAAAATGATCCCTGATGTCTGAAACGGATTTCCGTCTTGGAATTTTTAAAATCGGAGGCATAAAGCTTTTTGGTTTTCAAAAATGAACACAATGGTTCCGTTACCTTCGGTAAGCTCGGAAGCAATATATCAAATAACTTTAGACTGGAATATTATGTACATTCAGGGCTCGATTTGAGGCGGAACGCGCCGGAACGGCGTTCCGGGACCTCTCTCTCTCTCTGATAAATAAAAAAAATGATCGGCACTAAGATTTGCACTAAGAGTGTGGGTTTGTGTCTAAAACTGCTTAAACTGCTGTTTTTGAACGTTTATTTTTGAAATTTTTCCCGGGGGAGGACACCAGGACCCCCCTTCTAAAGGGGGGGGGAGAGGGTAGGTTGCAGTTCCGGCACCTCAATTTCTTAAATCGAGCACTGTGTACATTTATATATAACATATATTTGTTAAATTTTAGTTGTTTTGATTGAGATTTTATTATACTTCATGATTATGACTAGATTGGTTAATAGAATAAAGTAACACAACAATATTGTCACCACAATTTTATATTAATTAATAANATTAAAAATAAACCCTCTTTACTCTTGAAGCAATTGTAGACAATTGCGAATTTTGAATGCAGTTTACATAGTATGAATTTTTTATTATGATAAATCTTCATTTGAAAACAAGCAGAACTTTTTATGAAGAGTGACTTTTTCTCGAAAAATTAATTTTTTTATCATTTACACCTATTGGCAACCCCATCCGGGGACACCCTGTATATAATATATAGCAATTTAAAATCCTAGAATTTGCTACCAGTAACCTACGAGCATATAATTTCATTATTATAATAATAATTTGTAATGCTAAAGCGTAATCATATTGTAGAAGAGGTGGTGCAGGTTTGTACTAGTAGAATACTCGATACTCGTATCACCAGATTACTTCTGNTTGAAATCCTAGAATTTGCTACCAGTAACCTACGAGCATATAATTTCATTATTATAATAATAATTTGTAATGCTAAAGCGTAATCATATTGTAGAAGAGGTGGTGCAGGTTTGTACTAGTAGAATACTCGATACTCGTATCACCAGATTACTTCTGAAAGGCGTAAAGCAAATTGACGTAAGTGTAGGCTGAATTTACCACCTGAAAAAGTAATAATAAATAAGTATTATTTCAAGAAATAAATGAAAAATAATTTTACGAATGATTTTAAATTCTAAAATGTACTTAATTTAAAAACAAATCTATAATGATATAAGGCGTTTTCCCGGGAAAATCTGTAGTTTTCGAGATATTGATTGAAATAAATATGATTTTGTTGAAAATCGAAAACAATTATTTGTTAAACACTTTTCATTTTAGTTTATTTATTTAAAAAAAAAAAATCTCATTGGAATTTAAATACAGTTTCTCAACAATTATGAGGAAGTTTGTCTGAGTTGGCTTGCCCCAATTTTTAATCTGGTTGTACCCACTCAATTAATATATCGGTGGCTATTATCGTGTAACTAGATTTTTTCCAGGAGAACTCATTTTATGGGTTCATGTGGTGCCCTTACAAAATCTCAGCAAAAACACTTGTGTAAAAAAATAAGCCAAGTCTCGCGTTATACGTTGTGAGATCATTATCATCATCAACAGATCAGTCTCCTTCTGTTAAAGTAAGTTCTTCAAGATCTATAATACATACAGTAAAAGTAAGAAATGATGTTTGTCTGATGTATTGTTAGACTTGAGAAGGGCAAAGAACAAGATTTATTCAGATTCTGTATTTTTTTTTTTTTTTTCTTCATTATTTGTACATTAAATTGTATCTATTAACAAATTTTCAAGTTTCTGAGATTGCTAAATGTGCCTTTGAATAACGATAAGTCAATATATCAGTGAAATAGCAATAAAAATTTAGGCTCGTACATGTACAATCTTTTATATAATCGAGTAGTGTCCCGATGTCTTCGGCGACGGCGACTCACCTCAAAATTATTTATTACGTTAAAAATTGATGAGGTATAAGCTGGGTTTGAACGAGTGACCTCCAGCACATGAAACACTGTAATGAATTTCCTAGCATAAAACTTACTATTTAAACAGTAAATATCTATTTAAATATTTTCTCAGCTCTTTTCAACCATATTTATTCTGCCCGTTTCCACGGGCTTAACGGCTAGTATCGTATAAAGTATTANAACATTGATTATGACTTTCTGAAGGTCAAAAGCTATTAATGTAACTTTATTTCTCACATAATCAACATTGATGATGACTTTCTGAAGGTCAAAAGCTATTAATGTAACTTTATTTCTCACATAATCAACATTGATGATGACTTTCTGAAGGTCAAAAGCTATTAATGTAACTTTATTTCTCACATAATCAACATTGATGATGACTTTCTGAAGGTCAAAAGCTATTAATGTAACTTTATTTCTCACATAATCAACATTGATGATGACTTTCTGAAGGTCAAAAGCTATTAATGTAACTTTATTTCTCACATAATCAACATTGATGATGACTTTCTGAAGGTCAAAAGCTATTAATGTAACTTTATTTCTCACATAATCAACATTGATGATGACTTTCTGAAGGTCAAAAGCTATTAATGTAACTTTATTTCTCACATAATCAACATTGATGATGACTTTCTGAAGGTCAAAAGCTATTAATGTAACTTTATTTCTCACATAATCAACATTGATGATGACTTTCTGAAGGTCAAAAGCTATTAATGTAACTTTATTTCTCACATAATCAACATTGATGATGACTTTCTGAAGGTCAAAAGCTATTAATGTAACTTTATTTCTCACATAATCAACATTGATGATGACTTTCTGAAGGTCAAAAGCTATTAATGTAACTTTATTTCTCACATAATCAACATTGATGATGACTTTCTGAAGGTCAAAAGCTATTAATGTAACTTTATTTCTCACATAATCAACATTGATGATGACTTTCTGAAGGTCAAAAGCTATTAATGTAACTTTATTTCTCACATAATCAACATTGATGATGACTTTCTGAAGGTCAAAAGCTATTAATGTAACTTTATTTCTCACATAATCAACATTGATGATGACTTTCTGAAGGTCAAAAGCTATTAATGTAACTTTATTTCTCACATAATCAACATTGATGATGACTTTCTGAAGGTCAAAAGCTATTAATGTAACTTTATTTCTCACATAATCAACATTGATGATGACTTTCTGAAGGTCAAAAGCTATTAATGTAACTTTATTTCTCACATAATCAACATTGATGATGACTTTCTGAAGGTCAAAAGCTATTAATGTAACTTTATTTCTCACATAATCAACATTGATGATGACTTTCTGAAGGTCAAAAGCTATTAATGTAACTTTATTTCTCACATAATCAACATTGATGATGACTTTCTGAAGGTCAAAAGCTATTAATGTAACTTTATTTCTCACATAATCAACATTGATGATGACTTTCTGAAGGTCAAAAGCTATTAATGTAACTTTATTTCTCACATAATCAACATTGATGATGACTTTCTGAAGGTCAAAAGCTATTAATGTAACTTTATTTCTCACATAATCAACATTGATGATGACTTTCTGAAGGTCAAAAGCTATTAATGTAACTTTATTTCTCACATAATCAACATTGATGATGACTTTCTGAAGGTCAAAAGCTATTAATGTAACTTTATTTCTCACATAATCAACATTGATGATGACTTTCTGAAGGTCAAAAGCTATTAATGTAACTTTATTTCTCACATAATCAACATTGATGATGACTTTCTGAAGGTCAAAAGCTATTAATGTAACTTTATTTCTCACATAATCAACATTGATGATGACTTTCTGAAGGTCAAAAGCTATTAATGTAACTTTATTTCTCACATAATCAACATTGATGATGACTTTCTGAAGGTCAAAAGCTATTAATGTAACTTTATTTCTCACATAATCAACATTGATGATGACTTTCTGAAGGTCAAAAGCTATTAATGTAACTTTATTTCTCACATAATCAACATTGATGATGACTTTCTGAAGGTCAAAAGCTATTAATGTAACTTTATTTCTCACATAATCAACATTGATGATGACTTTCTGAAGGTCAAAAGCTATTAATGTAACTTTATTTCTCACATAATCAACATTGATGATGACTTTCTGAAGGTCAAAAGCTATTAATGTAACTTTATTTCTCACATAATCAACATTGATGATGACTTTCTGAAGGTCAAAAGCTATTAATGTAACTTTATTTCTCACATAATCAACATTGATGATGACTTTCTGAAGGTCAAAAGCTATTAATGTAACTTTATTTCTCACATAATCAACATTGATGATGACTTTCTGAAGGTCAAAAGCTATTAATGTAACTTTATTTCTCACATAATCAACATTGATGATGACTTTCTGAAGGTCAAAAGCTATTAATGTAACTTTATTTCTCACATAATCAACATTGATGATGACTTTCTGAAGGTCAAAAGCTATTAATGTAACTTTATTTCTCACATAATCAACATTGATGATGACTTTCTGAAGGTCAAAAGCTATTAATGTAACTTTATTTCTCACATAATCAACATTGATGATGACTTTCTGAAGGTCAAAAGCTATTAATGTAACTTTATTTCTCACATAATCAACATTGATGATGACTTTCTGAAGGTCAAAAGCTATTAATGTAACTTTATTTCTCACATAATCAACATTGATGATGACTTTCTGAAGGTCAAAAGCTATTAATGTAACTTTATTTCTCACATAATCAACATTGATGATGACTTTCTGAAGGTCAAAAGCTATTAATGTAACTTTATTTCTCACATAATCAACATTGATGATGACTTTCTGAAGGTCAAAAGCTATTAATGTAACTTTATTTCTCACATAATCAACATTGATGATGACTTTCTGAAGGTCAAAAGCTATTAATGTAACTTTATTTCTTACATAATCAACATTGATGATGACTTTTTAAAGGTCAAAAGATATTAATATAACTTTATTTCTTCCGTAATCAAAATTTATGATAACCTTCTACAGGTTGAAAACTATTAATATAACATAATTTCTTCTGTAATCAATTACTGATTATGCCTTTATAAAGAATGAAAGCTGTTAATGTAATTCTATTTCTTCCAAAATCACCTTTCATGATCGCTTTCTAAAGGCTGATAGCTGCTGCTGTGATATATTTACATAACTACATATAAGTATTTATTTATTTATTTTTTTATGTTTTGTGTTAACCTTTACCCAATCTTCTTCTATTTTTTTTTTTTTTTTTTTTTTAAGTAAAATAAATTGTTGATCATAAGTCATCAAATTAACAAAATTATTTTCTCATATGGACACTTCAAAATTTAACGGACACAGTAAAATTCAAAAAGCAAAAGCATGTACCTATATTTTTACTGAATTCAATCATTAACAAAAACTGTTCTCATATTATCAAATTTTATTGAAAAACTTTGACAACATTTTGGATGAAAGAGGTGTCGTACAGTAACCAAACAACGCCATCATGCATTAACATTTTAATTGAACAACTGACCGGTTTCGGCTGTTCAAAAGTAGCAGTAGCCTTCTTCAGGTAATCTGGTGTTACTCAATGGCTTTAGAATTTAGATGTTTGTACATCTACATTGTACTTGTGTACAATCATTCATGATGATTTGCAATCACATATTGTAGAGAAATTCAGTCGAGAGACTTAATGGGGGGTTTCACCAAAAATAGTTCCAGAAACCTGATATTTAAACTACTTAAAAAACTATTTATAATTCATATCTACATTAAAGTAAGTTATTGTGCCCCTAATCATATTTAATTTGGTACTTTTGGAACGAATTTTCTTATGGCACGTTCTGGAGCCCGGGAGTGAATCCGATAAAAACGACCAAAATAACCGTCACAAAATCACCGTCTCGAAATCTACCGAAGACAATAACTTGTGTAAAAGTTCACCAACTTAGTTGAAATTTGGTACACATGTTCATTTTACCAATGCCCAGGACAAGTTCGTTGGACAATGTTATCCGCCCAAGCGTTCACACGCAACGCTCGCGTAAACGTAAGCTTCAAATTTAAAATTGGAATTTTTGGACGCGAAAAAATTCTAACTTCATCTATTTAATGAGACAAACAAATTTTATAAATGTTTTATTTAGTAAAACAAACACCGACACTGCTATGAAGTGATAAAGATCGCTAAATTTATTAAAGCGGACCAAAACGATTAAAATAAAGAAAACAACGGTTTTACTGATATCTTACGTTCTAACGTAACGATTTAAATGAAACTTCGTATACAATACCTATAGTACAATTGAAACAAGCATGTAAAATTTCAACCTGATACAAGCAGAAGTTTTTGTGAGTTTATAATTTATATTTTGTATTTTAATATTTTAATTGGAGTAATACACCGACGGGGTCTGAGAGGACAGTTCTTTTTCATTCTACAACCATCTGCTTTAACTATAAATGTATCATTAACTTTTTTCTCAATATACAATACCAATACATTATTTATTGAAAGAAGCTCGCTTCAAAGATAATAAAAAAACTTTTCATTTAATTTTGCCTTAACGCCGCTCAGTACAAATAGTTACTTACTTTTAATTTGTCTCTTTTCTAACTCCACCATGTATAAGTAGTTATTACTGTGATTTTTTAATTAATATTTAATGAAATGCGCGAGGAACTTCGTTCCTACCGGGTGTCCCACGACACCACTCGTATTATTTCTTACTTTAGCACCCCCTACATCCTGGAGGGAAAGGACTAAAATAAAAATGTGCCTTTAATTTTAAGAAGCAAATAAAGATTTTATTTATTTCTTGAGTAAATATTAAATAGTAAGTAATAAATCAAGTGCTAATTATATTATCATAATATATTACCAGAGTAGAAGTTTGCTCTCCGTAGTAGCACACAACCCAAATATTCAAACACTGAGGAATTATGACAAAAATAGTTGTAACTTTCACACCAATACTTACATCATTCTGCAAAATGAACATTAATTATATTACATTTATATAACATTATTAAGTAAATAGTTTTCTATTCGTATTATAAATAACTAAGTAAAAAAACCGGTAAAATATCATTTCAGGTATATATTAAATAAATATGCATAAAAAGTGTCGGCGGGAAAGAGTCTTGCCGTTTTTTGGAAAGAGTCTTGAAAGTTTCATTAAAACCTATTTAACTGTTTTCAAAATCTTAAAATATTTATAATATTCGAATTAAATTGTGATGCCACTATAATAAACAGTTCCTTTTAATAAACTTTTAATAAAATAGATAAGAACTTGATACTAGCCAATGCCAAACCTGGCGTTATAACATTCGGTGTTTTGCTCACCTGCTTAGCAAGGGTTAGGCGAAACACCTGATGAAACTGAGTATGTAAGTGTTTGTGCATTCAGCTAGCCCTAGACAAAATTAATTTTTGAATTTCATTTCAGCTTCCGAGCTTATAGAAGGTTACGGATGTGATCGTTTTGAAGAACAAAAATATGTCTCCAATCTCAAAGACAAAAATCCGTTTCAGATATCAGAGAACATTTTTTGTTCCGTGTCTGTCGCTCAATTTTTGCGAACCAACATCTCTTCAAAAATTACACTGATTTTTGATAAAGTTTGTATGATAGGTCATACCTGAATTAGCGCATTTTTGGTCCCATATAAGTTTCAACCTCCTGCGTCCATTTGTTTCTCTTCAACATGCTTACAAAAATACATTTATTTTCAACTTTATCTTTAAAGGAATAACAAAAATTGTCTCTCCACATCTAACTGGTGTATTAACAAAGCAGCTTTCAGCCTTCATAAGGCCATCATCAGTGCCGATTGAGGAAGGAAAGAGTTACATAAAAAATAAGAANCATCAAACTTTATCTTTAAAAGTATTCTCCTGATTTACTGGTATTACTTACAAAATGACTATAATTGTATTTTTAAAATCATCGAGGAATCTGCCCAGCTACTGCCTATTTCTTATATGAAATGTTATATACATACTAAGTCTAATATATTTTTAATTTTAATTTTTGCATACTATATAACTTTAAATACTTACTGACATAATGCAATACATAGATATAGCAATCATGAAGGATGAAAATCCAATTACAAACAGTATTGCTATTCCTCCGTAATGCTGATAATGGCTAAAGATTCTGCAAAATAAAACAATATAATAATAACGATATAATGACGATAACTTTCGCCCAAACAAAGGTATAATTACGTATAAAACAATAAATATATATTACTTCCCAGCTTTCCAATGCTATGAGTTCTGACTTAATATTATGAGTTGACTTATTATCTTGAGAACATGTTAAAACATGTTGCAAGCAGAAGTATAACTTTTCACACTTAATCAATACTTTCCCCTCACGCTCACTTCAAGACTTGAAAATCTTATTTGAAAGCTACCTACTAATCTCAGAAATAATTATTTCNTTTCTTGAGTAAATATTAAATAGTAAGTAATAAATCAAGTGCTAATTATATTATCATAATATATTACCAGAGTAGAAGTTTGCTCTCCGTAGTAGCACACAACCCAAATATTCAAACACTGAGGAATTATGACAAAAATAGTTGTAACTTTCACACCAATACTTACATCATTCTGCAAAATGAACATTAATTATATTACATTTATATAACATTATTAAGTAAATAGTTTTCTATTCGTATTATAAATAACTAAGTAAAAAAACCGGTAAAATATCATTTCAGGTATATATTAAATAAATATGCATAAAAAGTGTCGGCGGGAAAGAGTCTTGCCTAAGTTTCATTAAAACCTATTTAACTGTTTTCAAAATCTTAAAATATTTATAATATTCGAATTAAATTGTGATGCCACTATAATAAACAGTTCCTTTTAATAAACTTTTAATAAAATAGATAAGAACTTGATACTAGCCAATGCCAAACCTGGCGTTATAACATTCGGTGTTTTGCTCACCTGCTTAGCAAGGGTTAGGCGAAACACCTGATGAAACTGAGTATGTAAGTGTTTGTGCATTCAGCTAGCCCTAGACAAAATTAATTTTTGAATTTCATTTCAGCTTCCGAGCTTATAGAAGGTTACGGATGTGATCGTTTTGAAGAACAAAAATATGTCTCCAATCTCAAAGACAAAAATCCGTTTCAGATATCAGAGAACATTTTTTGTTCCGTGTCTGTCGCTCAATTTTTGCGAACCAACATCTCTTCAAAAATTACACTGATTTTTGATAAAGTTTGTATGATAGGTCATACCTGAATTAGCGCATTTTTGGTCCCATATAAGTTTCAACCTCCTGCGTCCATTTGTTTCTCTTCAACATGCTTACAAAAATACATTTATTTTCAACTTTATCTTTAAAGGAATAACAAAAATTGTCTCTCCACATCTAACTGGTGTATTAACAAAGCAGCTTTCAGCCTTCATAAGGCCATCATCAGTGCCGATTGAGGAAGGAAAGAGTTACATAAAAAATAAGTAAATTGATTTAAAGAGAGGTGAGCCTACATCATGTCGGAGATCGACATAAGACCTCATCAATTTTCTTATTTTTTATTTAACTGTTTCCTTCCTCAATCGGCACTGATGATGGCCTTATGAAGGCTGAAAGCTGCTTTGTTAAATAAACCAGTTTGACGCCATATAAGTTTCAACCTCCT
>KZ653065.1:74009-91312 GCA_001010745.2 Gerris buenoi | reverse complement strand
TTTTTTTTTTTTTTTTTTTTTTTTTTTTTTTTTTTAAATACTTAGATTATTAAATACTTAATAATCTATTTCAAGATCAGATAAAGCAGTTTTTACGTGTTTAATACTTAATGAATTAATGTTTCTTTTTATTTTAGGTTTTACGCTAAGAGATGTATTCTATCGCTAATAGAAAACCTGGCCAAAAGAACATTAGTTGCGAGCGAATCTCTACTTAAAGAATGCGTTCAATTCATGGAGAAATGTGAATGTAAGCATGCGATTTTAATTAACAGGTTTCGCACTCTTTGCACAAATATAATATATATAGTAATAATGAATAAAATTAGGTTCTTGAAAAAGTATCAGTGATATAACCAAATGTATCAATTTTGCAGGTTTTAAACCAATTAAATCTTAGTATATCCCTATAAAAATGAATTTATTTCTGTATTTTCCAGCATTTGGCGGTCACATTATGACTACAATTCAGTCACCACTAGATGACTTCCAAATCCCGACTGGAAAGAACACTGTGACATGCGAAGCTAGAGTCCTCAAATCACTTCTATTAGCTGTTAATGAAATATAGCTTGGTGCTGCATTCAGAATATTAACAGCTCGAATTGGAGCTGTGAATAATTGGATCTCTCTTTTATTCGTTATAACTTATTTATTTTTAGAATTAGTCCGAAAAAAAACTAAGTTGGGAGTTTTCCTGTTATTTTCTTACTTTTTGAAATAAATTTATTATTGAATTGAATCAAGGAATTAAATAAAAGGTAATAGAAATAATTACAAGACAAAAAGAACTTTATATATACTACGTTTTTAAATTTTCTGTCATAATTCATGAATTTAAAAACCCGTCAAAATGAAGATTGTAAATATGGGACATGTCAAAAAAAATAAAATAACTTGCGGATTTTTTCCGAACTAACTTTTAATACAGCAAAATTTGCTGAAAACTAATAAATTCTGCTTAAATATGGCTAAAAGTATTCAAATAATACATTGTCATCGTGTTCTCAGCTATTTTAAAAGTTTCAAATGTCTAGCTACTCGGGATGTTAGTTAAAAATTGATTGCAAGATTTTTACTGGACAAACAAACAAGAAAGCAAGCTACTAAAAACTTAGTTAAAAAATGATTATTTATTTTTCTGTTCATCCCTTATTTTTCTAATTTTCTCAAACTTCAAGGTCTTCAGGGATGAAGTTAAAAAAAAAAGTTACTAGTTTTTTTTATAACATTTTTATTGGTGGCAAATTTTCGCCCATACCTTATCAGATGCCCAAAGTGAAGTGGGTATTGTACATTAAAATTGGTTATTGTTAATGAGCAACTGTTCAATTTACTCTAATTGTAATGAGAATAAGGAGAAATGCAAAAGTAGTTCAGTCGAGGGACTGAAGCTTTGACGGTTAAGCGAAAAATGTGAAAATTTTAGGATTTTTTTCTCTTTTGCCCTAAAATCTTCACTTTTATTTTTGGACTAAGGGCACAAAAACTCAGTAAAACCAGGAGTTAGTTAAGCACTTTTTGAGCGTAATAATTGTCAGGTACATATAGTCAGGGTGCCCATAGGCAAAATAATAACCATAAAACAACATTTTAATATTGTCTGACGCAAAACTTTTTCCGATTTTCCGGTCTGAAGTATCAAAGTTATAGGGCCCAAATAATTAAACGCCCCAAAACCAAAAAAGTCACAGAGGAAAAGGGTGTCAGACTTGGCCTAAACAAGCCATACAAAGAGGTTTGGAAAGAGTATGTATAATTGACTTTTTTTCCTAAGGGCACCCTGACTAATAGTGCTTTCATTTTCACACACCAAGGGTAATGGGGAAGCACTTAAGAGTCAAAGAAAGTGGGGTATAGCCTGACAGTTAAGTGAGAAAGACGGTAAATAAAAAGGTCCTACTGTAATAAACATTTTCTACAGCTCTACACAATCAATCATAAGTTACATGGAAAATCATATAAAAATAATCAATTAAAAATGGCCTCCAGTAATAATAGAAAAATAAAATAAATAAATTTATTCAACAATTAAAAAACATTATAAAAGTAAAAATCTTAACAAGCCATAATATAAAATAACATTGTCTTAAAAAAAAAAAAAAATCCTAGATTTATATTGCTCTAATATCTAGACACAAATACAAAACATTTATCATTATAGTTGTTATTTTAAATTGTATAATATTTAATCAAGTTATAATAATCAAAACAATTTAACAAGTAATACCTTATCATAATTTTATTTAGCATCATGATTTTATCTATTTGGCAATAATACATGTATATTTTTTTAAGTCACTTCAATTTAAAAATTATTTAATTAAAAATAAAAAGACATTGTGCTACAATGAAATTCCTTATATAAGGTAGACAAGAAAGGAGTTAATATTAGAAGGATAAATCCAAAGGATGCTCAAGACTAACTAAAAAAAAGTAAAATCTTGATCACGTAGAATATTACGATGTTGTCATATAACGATATTAGCCTTAGTAACACCACTCACTTACCATCACTTGAATTCTCTAAAAGAGCTGTACATGTTCCATTATACCTGAGATTACGTTGTCATCAAAGATAACAACATAAGATACCGGTTGTTATCATAAATTCACAGTTATGTCTTAAATTGATAACACACATACTCTGGTTTCACCTGAACAAGTATACTGTACGTGTATGGGCACCTAAAAATTTATAGACCGATTAATAGGTAGGCAAATTATTATTATTTTATTTTTTTTTAAACTGAATAGAAGTATATATTTTCTAAATAAAATGTTTTGTGTAATTTTTTATCTTTCATTCACCTACTTTCTTATTCTTATAAGTAAAATATTTGTAAAAGTCCCAATTTGTAATTTTAATTTGTAAAAGTCCCAATCAACAAAATCTGAAGGTGAGTTTAGATAGTTCAATTTATTTGCTCCATATGATTGAAACATGACTTGATCAATGAAATTAAAAACATTTAACCAATGAAATTGAAACATGTAAACACCAATTCAATGAAATTGCTCCTTGCAATTGCCGATGGAAAAGAAGTTGCTTTTTGATGTAATGGAAGGTTTAAGTTTTGATTTGGTTTAAATAACTGATGATGTTCCTTAAATATTCATCAGATAATATCATCACTCAAATACTAAGCAGTTTGTTGTTTCTCTTATCTAGACCAATAACCAATGAGACCTTTAAATAACAGAGATATGACAAAAAAATAAAAGAATTTAAAAACTACAAATTTACACAAAATCCGACTCTTTTCTCTCTAGATCTCTTATCTCTAGAATATCAGTTTTAAGACGGAGCTTGGTTATTTCTCGCCAAATCTCAAGACGATGTTCTCTGTTGGTGATTCCCAATCTTAGAAGTGTGCCTTCGTTTAGTCTAATCAATGCTCTTCCACTAATCTCATGCTGTAAACACAAATAAAACTTGATAACTTGGTAATTTTGAACAATTTTAGGGTTGTCAGATTAAAAGGGTTAAATGTAACAGGTCAGATTGGCCAATCAATGTGAGGGGAAAAATAAAGCCACTATGCTTGTAGAAAGCACTTCGCAGTATACCAACGTTCTAGACATAAAAATTTCTAACTCTTATGAGGTCCCCTCCCAATTTTTTTTAATTTTATTTTCCTACACTGACAGAGTTAACTCTCATCTTATCCTAATAAACTGTAATTAATTTTAATTTAAATCAAATTAGAATTACTATTAACACTGGGAGACAGACAGAGAAAAATAGACTCCAGCACCAGGACTTGAACTACGGGCCTCCTTTTAATTTGAAAGCTTGGATTAGGGACTAGTTATCCGTTACGGCAGAGAAAAATCATTCTCCTGTGTAGCTTAGTAGGAAAGAGCGTCTGCACTGGAAATGTAGAGGCCCTTGGTTCAAGTCCCGGTGCTGGAGTCTATTTTACTCTGTCTGTCTCCCAGTGTTAATAATAATTAAAATTTGATTTAAATTAAAATGTAACTTTCTGTAGTATGAATACTACCAAAAACTTTTAATTTTACTTAAAGAGCAAAATTGATCATTTCTATTTATGTTCCGTTCAATGACAATCATTAGTTGGCCATCATAAATAAATTCTCTGATGAAGACCACTAAATTGATTAGATGCAGCTTATATCTGCGTTATTATTAATATTACTATTGTGGTTTTTGTATGATAAACTGACCAAGTTTGTTCTTGGAGTGTTATCTACTATTTTACAATAATCTACATTTAAGAATCATTATTGCAAATAAGACAAGATTGCACACACAAATTAAAAGTTTAACTTCTGATTGATTAACTAAAGCTGATTCACATATAATTTTTTACCATTTAAATTATACTTACAAATAAGAATTTGTCTTCATACTGAGGATAATAATCTGCACAGTGTCTTCTTAGCCACTTCTGAACATCTTGAACCGTCCATAAATAGATAGGTCTTGGCCTCTGAGCTCCTCTCGTCTGGAAAAAAGAATAAACCTTATTATTTGTGAGCTGGGGAGCAAAAATTTAAGGCTAATTTGTGTAAAGGGGTCGAGAATCACTTGGCATGATTTACACGTGAGATATTATGTCCCTTGGTCAAACAGTACATTTGACCATCCCTAATTTGCAGATTTACCAAATCTAATAATGCATCCACACACTAAATGTGTGGTTAACAAAAAAAAGTAATTCATAGAAATACCTTAAGGTGAGTTCGGAATCACTAATCAAGTTTTTTTCTATTTTTTTAAATTTAGTTTTTTGGGAAACATGGACCTTATCGATGTGAACAGTGCAAAGCAATGTTTCAGGTAGAAGATGTGGCTGAAAATCACATTTATAAGTGTCATCAGTTTTCAGAAGAAGGAAAAACAAGGCGAGCATCAAGTAAGTACGTGAGGCGATAATCGCCGGTTTCTGTACGATTAAGTTAAAATTATTAAGTGTAATAGTTGTATATCTTTTTCTACACTTCAATACCTTTAAATTGATGTATAACATGTCATGGTGATTAAAAACGTTTTTAGTCGGCCGCCATCTTGAAAATATTAAGTGTGAATTTTAATATGTAGTTGCATATTATTTTTTAACATTTCAAGAACTTAAATTGATGTATAAAATTCTACAGTGACTAAAAACATTTTTTTTAGTTACTCATCATATTGGCCGCCATCTTGAAAATATTAAATGTGAAAAATTAAAAAAAGTTTCCAGTTGTGACAAATGCCGAGATGCACCTGTGTGCTGAATTTAATGTTTCTAGCTATAGTAGTTTATGAATTGAAACAAGCATCGGACAGACAGAGCCGTTATATAAGGTTTCTATTTGTACTTTGTACAGAAACCAAAAAAGGATTATGGCTATAAACAGTAACCTCTAGGGATGCCGCTGCAATAGTTTGTGCACTTGAGATATTGCAATAGGTTTACTTATATCTCAAAACTAAACAAGAGCCAATTGTATAAACTCTTCTTGTTAATAATCTCTTTGGTTCGCCACTGCCTTCGACTGGCTTTATTCGTAAACAAGATTATTGTGCACTAGGCCATTGGACTGAAACAAAACTTAACACCTCCTGAGGGCCTGCTGTAACTCTGGGCAACACAGGATAAATGCCGTTTGATTTTAAGTGGCAGATTGACCATTTATATTTAATTCTCTGTCCTTCTCCTTTAATTTCAAAATATAATAATTTAATGTTTGAATACCCCCAGATGTGGTTTGTACTACTATCCTTCGGAGAAAAAGCTATGCAAAAAACCCTCAATATAATAGCTACTTTCACATCAAGTGCATTGACCTTTTTCACATCTTATAATATGCAATATTAAAAAAGAATAAACTTTATTAATTAATTTAAAGGTCTCTTTTAGTAGTATGAATAGTTATTGTTGACATAAGACGTATATTCTGGATAGTAGGTAAATTATTAAATAAAAAAAATAATATATACAAATATCCATTTGGGCTAATTTGATTTCGAACTTAAAGGATAAATATCTAAAATACTATAACCACTGTCGTAGCAATTAAAGATAATGGTAATTATTAGATTAAAATTACCTGTAACGTAATTACTAATTATTGTAAAACCTAAAAATAAAAACTATCTAAGAAGACTCGACTATAGAAATAAAATTAAGGAATATATTTTCTAAATCTCCACTTATACATTTGAACTACTTCCTTTAGGTTTGTTGGAAGCATAGGATGTTTCTTCGACCATTTTAATTAATAAATTATTAAAATAAATCAACGATATAATACAGAAATCATGAGTAAAACTTAAATAATCAATTCAGAACTCAGAACAAAAACAATAACATGATTTTTTTATCATAACAGTTAGTATCTCTAAAGTGAAAAATCTTGGTTTAGATTTTGTTGTGTGTTAAAAAATCTATAGAAAGATTTAAGAATCTGTTATTATCCAGACACCTTTCCTGTCAACCAAACCCAGGCAACGTCATTCACTCGTTCCCTGATTGTGATTGTGATGATAGCACCAGTTTTAATTTATGATTCTTTTAAAAATTTGTATTAATATATAATATTTTTAATTTTTTAAGCCAGTAATGATAACATTTATATCGACTTATTAATTTTTTTACCAATCATGGCTTCATTTGGTGAAGAACCAGAAAGGAATTCTGTTATTCAGAAGAAAGTGTCTAAGCTTTTGGAAACCCGGCTAGACAATGATAAAGTAAGATTAATTGATTCATTTTTAAAAAAGCACCCCCTACAAAATAGTGTAGGTTGTTCTAAACAGTGATCTGCCCAAAAAAAGTCACAAAGGTTTTTGTGTTTGTCTCCCCAAGACATTGAGACTACTGGGGTAGTTTTATTAAGCTATTTTAAAATTTTAGTCTTAAGAGGTGTAACACTAAATGAGTATGTGTAACAGGACAATGAGTTCTGAAGTTTTCTTTGTGTACATTTAATATTCCTTTTTCTTAATAGTTAATTAAGACTAAGGGATATTATCACATTTATACACTTGAGTGTGATATTCCTTTAATCCCAAGGTACATTGGACTAAATATCCCTTTGTCTTACTAGTAATTTAGACTAAGGAATGTATATGTTCCTTTGTCTAAATAACTATTAAGACAAAAGGGATATTTAGGAGGTGCTTAAGTAAACAATTGTACCCCTAAATTACTTTACCTAGACAGCTATTTATAATTTATGGAGACAATCCATAAATACTATAAGTATGTATTCTTGATGTCATAATCAATATGTCAACTTCAATCACGAATTCTTCCAGAGTGTTCAGACATCAATAGTCTAAAACATTAGTGTAACGTCTCTGTGGTTATTGGAGGAAAAAAATGGATATTTACTTACTAATATATTCTTTCCAGATGTGTCTATATAGCTCTGAAATCCATTAATTTATATCATTTTATTTATATATTTTCACAGGAAACACTTGTTGCTTTGAAGGAATTATCTAACTTTCTTACTGAAAACACAATTCAATCAAGGCGTAATCTACGGAGTAAAATCGAAAAAAGGAGTCTTGAAATAAATGAGGTTGGTTCATTATTACATTTATTCTAAAAGACGGCAAACGTTTAGGAAGATATAACCAGAACAAACTTAAATATATAATATGAGGATGCAGAGAGTGTTATATATGGCTGAGAAATATTAATTAATTGTTTTATTAATATGCAATCAGTTTTCAGTAGTCCAGGGGGTAAATCTTAAGAGACCGGGTGCCACTCGTTTGAGGTTAGATTTGATACTATGTTTGAACTTTGTTAGCCCTAGAATTGTTAATGGCTGCTCCACACCGCTTCGTGGTGCTCCGCTCATTTTCTGAAGAAAAACAACCCTCCTGCATATAGACCAGGTAGAGGTCCAACTCGAACAATGCGAATTTCAATCTAAACCTTGAACAGAGTGGCCACCGGTCTCTTAAGATCAACCGTCCAGGGAATAGTCTGCAAAAAAGTGCCTAACTAACATCAAGCTAGAATTTTGTGTATGAGTAAATCTTTTGGTGCCTTTTAAGAATAATATTTAAAGTGACCTCTTCGATTTGGATTATTATTTTACTAACTAAGTAATTGACAAACTACCATCAACTTGATTTTTGGTCTTAAGTTCTTACTCAGGATCAATCACATTGCCCATGGTTTGTTACTTTTCCTCACTACTAATAGTAGGAAAAGTATTGTTTTTTTTTCAAATGCCTATTGCCAAGCTATGTCCAGCAGATGAACTTAGCCAACCACATATTCTTAAAAGGCACCAAATGATTTACTTATACACAAAATTCTAGCTTGATGTTAGTTAGAAACGATTTTGCACGCTACCTCCTGGACTATAGGCTTTAACTCAAACGTTTCTGCTAATTTCTTTATTAGAGGTATTTATTTTATTCTTTTTTATTTTTTTCCAGGAATTCTTGTCAGCTTTTCGTGAAGTAAAAGAAAGTTTTGATTCCATTTATAATGATGTTAACGAAATGAACTTGGCTATTCAGAACATATCGCTGCAGTTAAATGAAGGAATGGCCCAAACTCATGCGCTTATTGAAAAAACGTCAAAGCTACAAGCTGAAAAGTGAGTGAATTATCTTCTAAAATTCCTTCACCAATTTTTTTTAAAATTAACCTTGGCTCTCTAAGTACTTGTTGATTTTGTACGTGTCTTGATAATATTAATTGTTTTTAATTTTCCTTACTAACTATAGTAGGAAAAGTATTGCTTTCACTAAAAAATGTTTTTCTTCAGAGGCCACTTTGGTGGTCTCTGAAGTGAGGAAAAGTTCCGAGGTACCCCTTACCCGATTTTTTTTCAAATATTCTTATGTTTTAGGAATAAACTTCTTATGGAGTTGGATGTGACAAAATCCTTCTTGAAACGCTTTCAACTTGCTCCGAACGAGTTGGCAACACTGAGAGAAACAACAGTTACCGATGATTTCTTCACAGTGTTGGAGAGGGTGCAGACAATACACTCGGAATGTAGGTTTCTTATGCAAGCCGGACATCAGACTGCGGCTCTAGATATTATGGATCAAATGTCTATGTATCAGGTTAGTTGTTTATATTTTTAAGAGTTGACCAAACATATCGATTTTTCTTTAGATCTTTTATTTTCTATCTTGGAATCATATATAAAGCTCATGGCTACTTCACTTCACTTACTTATTTCTTTTCTATTCTTCCTCTCAGTGTAGAGGATTTAAAGAGTTTTTTCTGTCAGAAGCCTGACATATCTTGTCCTGGCATTTTTAGAGTCAATTTTTTTGCTTACTTGTTTTGGGATTGATTCTGTGGTCCTCCATACTGGCCATTTGACTAAACCAGCACAACTTGTGTCTATCTATGCTTGTGTCTCAGTGTAGAGGATTTTTAAACAGTTCTTCCTATCATGAGCCTCTGGCCTGGCATTTCTAGAGTCAATACCTTGGTTGCAGAAAGCCTCTATCTGATAGGGGCTCTAAGGCCGTGGCTAACAAACCTATAATTTGATGTGCCATGGTTGCTAGCCAGTATTTAAAAAACTACTGAATTCCATGTTTATTATTTTGTAATTTTCTTTATGTTGATCCCTTATAGTTATCATGACTATGTATTTAGCTTGGGACTTTTTCTATTAGTAAATAGGTACGTGATAGGATTTGAGGAAGCTATGTGCCACATCAATTGGCAGTCTATTTTTTTAATGTAATAGAGTTTACTTCTTATTATTTTCAGGAGGCTGCAATGGAAAGATTATACAGATGGGCTCAATCTCATTGTAAAAACATTGAATCTCTAGCTACCGGTGAACTCCTTGCGAAGGCCTTAGCAAAATTACAAACTAGACCTGTTTTTTTCAAGTAATTTACATTTATCAATACATTTTCTGGAATTATTGTTAAATTTTCATTTTTTTCTTATTATATTCATTTCTTTAACATTATTATTATTATTATTATTATTATTATTATTATTATTATTATTTTTTTATTTATTTTTTTTTAATTTCAGATATGTTGTATCAGAGTATTGTACTCAAAGGCGTGCTGTATTAGTCAGAATGTTTTTAGATGCCTTAACTAAAGGTGGTCCTAATGGAAACCCTCCTCCAATTGAGAATCACTCTCACGATCCTCATAGGTAATTAATTAAATTATTTTTTCAGTCGTTGCTCTTTAATCAGGCATGTTCGGGACCACTGCTACATATTATTGATTTTGAAGGACTATCGAACGTCACTAGCTTTAACTAGAATACTAAAGATAAATCATTGTATTTTACGTGCCCATGCACTTATACCTGTGCAGGAGATATAGATACAGTAGAGCATCGATTATCCGAACGTCAGTTATCCAAATGTTCAATTATCCGAACTAGCTTAATGGAAAAAAATCAAAAAGCCACCGCTTAATTAATCCCTAGAAAGAGCGGTGTTAGCTGTACAAAGGGATATCAAACTTCAATCAGGGGGCAGACATTAACATTTGTTTACTAAGAACTAACTTTTGTTTGTCTACGTAATTTTCGGAACATTTGCAGCTTTTTCCACTTAATACCTTTCCATTCTGTTGGTCGTTTATGTCAATACTTTCAGTTTCAAATCATTCTTTGTGAGGTATACATTGAATTAAGTAAGTGGTCAGATATTTTAAGTAAAATTTACAACATGTTGACAAAAATGAAACGAGTAGTGCTTTTATTAAAAGATAAATTAGAAATTATAACGCGGCTGAAAAAAGGTGAACCGGGTCTAATGGCTGACCTCTATCTAGTTCGGTGTTGGTAAATTAACGATTACGGGAGTACAAAATAATTCTGACTCAATCACTAGGTATGCACTTAATCTTGACAGTGAGGGAGGGCAGTTTATATTGTAAAACTATGAAAAAAACTGAAATCCAAATTGTTGGAAGTTGCTGCATTCACTTGGTTTTATACAACTTAAATTTTTTTCACTATTTACTTGATAAATAAAACAAAGATGCTTTTTGCATAAATGTGGTTGATTATTATTACATTTTCCCTTTTAATTTAGTAGTGAATTTTGATTATCCAAATTTTTGATTATCCGAACCACCCCAAAAAACATTAGTTCGGATAATCGACGCTCTACTGTATATGACAAAGTACTTACTGCAACTGTGCTGGTCAAGGTTAACGAATCCACCAGAAAAAGGTCTGAATATGGGCAGCACGAACAGTGCTGGATTATCGAATGTGAACCGTAGAATTCCTAATTAAAGAGTCTAATGTAATTTGTTTTACTACTTCGAAAGTATTGAAATTAAATTATTTAAGTAAATTAAAAGAGAATATTATTATTTAAAAATATTAATATTTTTTTCTTAAATAATTTTTTCTTTGGCTTTTTTTAACAGGTATATTGGAGATATGTTGGCATACTTGCGGCAAACTATACCTGGTGAAGCTAATTATTTGAACACTCTTCTCAAACTCTGTAATCAGTCAGGTAGACATATGTTTTTTTGCTTTGGATCTTTCAGACAAAAATATTATTAATTCTCAGGTCATACAAACTTTTAATATACTAGGGCAGGGGTCGGCAACCTATTTGCTTACATTTGGCACTATAGATCAGAAGATCCCCAAGAGTGGACATGCTGGCACAGGAGGAAAAAACGATACCTTTAAAAAAGTTATATATATTATAATAGATTTACGTTTAAGGGAGTAGTCTTCGATGCCAGCAAGTTAAAGAGAGAGAGAGCGTTAGAGAGAGAGAGAGAAAATCAATATTTGGGTCATATCAGGGGCGCATTAAATGTACACCAAGGGCACCCTCCAGGTTGACCCCTGTACCAAGGTATTAATTTTTTTTATTAATCCACTGGTGAACTGAATATTGTAATATGTGTAATACCACAAAATCTTTGACAACACCGCTGACCTTATTATGTATATAGGAAGCCTGGGTGAGCGTCTTAATGCACTCGCTCAGCTATCAATGAGTCGAGGCAACTCAAGGTCATGGTTTCGATCCCGTCCCATTATACTCTGAATTGCATCAATGAATCGGGGACGGTGCAGGGCGAGGGACACCTCCTAAGGGACACACTTCCTCCACTTTTTGATGTGGGTCCGATCCGTGTCATGATGATGTGATTTGTATTTATGGTTTGAGGATGGAGTAGGGCGAGGGACACCCCCCTATGGGGGCACTCTTCCCCCACGCTTTGACGCGTGCTTATATAGCTTACTAATGACCACATCATAATCGCTTCGGCGGTACAATGTACAAATGTATGATGTGTGAAGTAGCTGGAACTCTCCACCACGAGGCCTAAGTGATGGCCTAATTGCAAGGTTCGAACAAGTGGTTCGTCCTACCCGTTCTAGTAGGAAGTACTAGAATACTACTATTATATACATTATTAAATTTAAAGATACAATAATGAAGTGTTTTTGTGCATATTATTATTTGTTATGTTACAGAGCTAGGTGATGTTGTGGATACTAGTCTCTCTGAGATAGCAGAAGGAGTTTGTACTCCACTAAGTGCAAGAGTTGAACAGATCACGTCGTCTGATATTCCCGTGAAATCCCTTTACACTATATCTGGACTTATTTCTTCTTATCTACGAATATTTTCACAGGTTAGTTCTTAATCAGTTTTATTTGCGAACTTGTCCAAGTAAAATGATGTGTTGCTATGAATTCTAAAAATAAAAACCTTAATGGTTTTAAAATTAAACCATTAAAACTTAATGAATTCTAAAAATAAAAACCTTAAAAGTCTTCCTTGTTTGGAGTTCATAATTATTGAAGTTGTAGAGTCTATCACATTTTTTTTGTTTCCTTAAGTCTTTTCACCTCTGTAGCACCTAGATTTTATAATGGAATCTCCCCACGCTGATTTATAAAAATGAAAATTATTTTGTCCTGACAACGTGATCTGTTTATTATTTTATCCTATTAACTACTATGTTATTAACTTTCCTTGCATCATAACAGTGTTAGTTTGATGGTGCCAATATTTATTAATGAAATAAAAAAAATTGCTTGCATACGAGTCTGCAAGACGAAGTAATATTTTAGCTTCTTCACCCATATTTTTCTAATACATGCAAAAAATTAAATTATAGTATAAGAAAAATATAAATTTTATGCATGTGTTTATTAGGAATAAAATTCTAAGGGTTATGGTGTTAGTCCAGTGCAAATCAGAACAGTAGAACAGATGTTGTAGTTTGGGGTGGGGGAGAGAAGAAGTCAGGGCATAGAGCCAGTTCCCGCGCAAGGTGAAGATGTAGCCCCAAAGATGGCGAGCCGGCGGGGGGAAGGCTGAAGGCTTTCTCTAGAACCCTCTAGACTAGATTATGCGACTACAAACTACCTCCTACAACTGTCTAACTTCCTGGCTGTTAGCAGTGGAACTCCCTACAAATGGTGGTTGGGGAAGGCCCTACAGGTGGAGACTGGATTGCACACCTCCTATATCTTTCTAACTCCCTGTTACACACGTGTAACTTTTTAGCTTGGATTTTTAGTAACGCTTTTCGATTTTATGTAGCAAAGCCTACACATGAAAATATTAAAGAAATAATTTATGTATAGATATTTTTAGTGAAATAGTTTTTTTATGTTAACAGGAGGTTGGTAAAGAGTCAGGCCTAGTTCATTGTCTGCAGAGCCTGAGTGAGTGCACTTCCCAAGCCCTTGTGACCAGCCTCAGTCAGATAGTTAAGAAAGAAGTGGTCTCTGTCTCAGCACCTCCTGCACCTAACTTAGCACCTTCATCTTCCCTTACTATCCTTACCTCTCTTCTTCAGGATCTATTATCTGCACCTACAGATTCAAATCAGACTAATCTCAACAAGGTAATTTGTACAATTGGTTTCTCTCCAAATTAATATTAAGTGTTGGTAATTTTAATTGACTGTGACACTCTACCAAGGTTTTCAAATCATTTAAGGACCCTTATACATTCCTGCATTNTTGCTCCATGCCCCAGGTTACCGGCCACTGGTCTCTGGCCCATTGCCCTTACACTAGGCCTATTGCCCCTTACACTAGGCCCATTGTCCCTTACACTAGGCCCATTGTTCCTGGCTATAGGCTCAATTAATTACCTACATTTATTACTAAACGTTACACATGTCCAATAGTTTTTAAGAATATAATATATATAAATATTGTTTTCATTTTTTTTTTTTTTTGGTTTTGTTTTGTTGTTTTTTCTTTCTTTCATTATTCGCTAAAATGATGTGAAAATATTTTATCTTTTAATTAAATTCCATATAAGCATTTCTTAATCCTGAAATAATAAAATGGTCAACGAATGCAAAGAGAGCCATGTATAAAATCAACTGTTTCTAGAACTTAAGTTTCACTTCTAATGCGTGAGAATATCACCTTATTCTTTTTTAAAGAATATTATGAATGATATTCTTCATGACTGATGGTTCCTTTATTGCACCCATTCATTTTCGCGCCATGTGTCCGCCTCAATTTTTAATCAAATCAACAAACAATCTATAAAAAAAACAACCAGTTATTCTTGTTTCACATGTCCAATAGTTTTTAAGATAAAAAGTTCTCCCCCCTAAAAAAAATCATTATTTTAGGAACAGATTGGGCTGGACACTTCGGAGTAGTATCATTGTGTTTGGACAAAAAGAAAAATAAAAAAATAAATAAAAATAATCAAAGGTGTTTGTTTCACATCATTAATTATTATAATGAATGGTTTAAAAGTTATAGACAAAACAAACTTTTAACCCTGGAATGCTAATGGTAATTGGGTGGCTGGTAATACTAAACTAAGGACCCTTATACATTCCTGCATTCGTCTGTCCACCTGATCTCTGGAAGTTGCAGTTATGTATAACAACCCTACCACGAAGTCCCAACAAGTCTTCCCTCAAATACTAGGGTGTGATAGAGCAAATTGGCTTGGATGTAACGAAAACATATATCAAAGTGATAGATTTTTGAATCGAAATTAATGAAATTGCATGTTACAAAGTTTGTGTTTCAAGACTCGTCTAAATAATAAAATTTTTAAAAATCAACTTCCAGCTTAAGTCGGCTGTTGATGTACCTGTAAAAAATCTTTAACTTGGACGAGTCTCGATCCACCGACCTCTGATTCAGGAGGTGTGAGTGCTAACCACTGCACCACGGAGGTAGATGATTTTTCAATACATAGAATTAGTATATAAGTGTAATATTATATACATTGTAATAATATAATAATGTACATCAATGTTGTTTTCACGTTTTTTTCTTCATTATTCGCAAAAAATGTTATGAATATATATTATTTTTCAATTAAAGTCCACATAACCATATCTTAATTCTGAAATAAAATAAAATCGTCAACAAATATAAAGAGAGCAATGAATAATATCAAATGTTTCTAGAACTGAAGTTTCACTTCTAATGCGTGAGAGTCTCAAACATATTAATTGTTTTTAGTAAATATGCTTATTTTCTTCGTAAATGGGCTTTGATNGCACCTCAGAAACCAACTAAATAACTCCCTCGGCTGCTCCTCGGGATTTAGACAGTATGGTTCCCTTGGCTTCGCCTCAGGAACCAACAATAACGCTCAGGGAGTAATGACTTTGTTTCCAAATGACTTTGTTCCAAAAAATAACTATTATATACGACTTGCATTGTAAGAGGACTTTACATTGCTAATAAGAGGGAGGGAAGTTACTTCCCTCCCTTGGGAGTGAAAAAACAATCATACCAACTTAAAAGGTATTTTTTTTTAGGTAATTTTTAAGTATTATGTTGGTAGTAATGTTTTTTTTAGCTGTTTGGACGCTGCTGTTTAGCTAATTTTTCAGGAAGATTACTTTAGGTTATCATACAAAGTCTTTAAATTAAAAAGAAAACTAAACATAATTAAATTAAAAACGTATATTTAGTAAAAAAAATTGTTATTTTAATAAATCAAGTAACTAAATATCAGTTTAAGGTGTTTAAATTACGTGAATTTGTAGGTAAACTTTTATACCTACAAACTTAATAGCTATTACCCGTGGTGCACTAGTCGTAGATAAAATTTAATACGCAACATGGATCGAAGTATTTCTGCTCTCGGGATTATCTCCCTCGGCAAGCCTCGAGAGCTAATACTACAGTTATTTCCCTCGGCCATAAGGCCTTCGGCGGTGCCTCAGGAGAAAACTTAACCTCGAGCAGGAAAACATACTTCTCTCCCTTGTTGCGTAACTAAGTATTTTTGGGTTGAAACTACACTCTTATAAAAAGAATACTATTAAGGACTCTTTATTAAATCTTTTAAGTGAGGTATACAAACATTTGATGACAAATAAGTTAATAGAAATATCGGAATAATCTGAAATTAAGTGAACATTAATACACCAGGTTCAATGCCCCTGGCCAAAAGCCCTTGGTCCTTTGCTAATTGCTCCATGCCCCAGGTTACCGGCCACTGGTCTCTGGCCCATTGCCCTTACACTAGGCCTATTGCCCCTTACACTAGGCCCATTGTCCCTTACACTAGGCCCATTGTTCCTGGCTATAGGCTCAATTAATTACCTACATTTATTACTAAACGTTAGTCGAATCAACGAAGTATCTTTGACGGGAATTTACCAGAAAACGAGTGAATGCTCAAAAGGACTTCTACCACTACACTAGGAGATGTGTTACCAACCAGTGCAAGCACTGCAGAAGGATAACCCATCACCATCGCATACAAGCAAAGAAGGTTAAGGTTCAAACTGTGCTCATCAATTTTGACTACCATTAGCATTCCAGGGTTAAATGGCCACTTCTTTGATATGACTGGGCCGATTAAGCCGGTTAACGAACTCATCGTATCTTTTAAATTGTCTACGGACCCCTTATTTGTAGTAAAAGCACATAGTTGGCTGATTTATTTTTCTATTACTATCGTTGTTCCATTAATTGTCTTAGTGAAAGATTGTTTTTTTTTTCTTTTTTTTAGATTGTTGGGTGTGTAGTTGATCCAGTTCTACAAGCTGTGAATGTGAGTGCTTCCCGACTCTCTACAGCTGATATGGCTGTCTATCTACTGAACTGTCTTCATATGATACAAAACACCTTGGCCTTGTACCAGTTCTTAGATGATAGGCTCGAAAGGCTTCAGGTGAACAAATAATATTTATATTTATTGTTCATATTTCTAGACTTCTTTCTTTTAGCAATTTCTGTTAAATCGTGTAATTTGTATTACAAAAAAAGTAAGATGGTGGGATACTAAATTTGATGATCAGAATAAAACTCTGGGATTCATAAGACTGTTTTTAAGCGCCATAACACCTCAACCATGCTTCTTAAATAATGCACATAGGACATGGGGGGGGG
>KZ653065.1:54816-73559 GCA_001010745.2 Gerris buenoi | reverse complement strand
TTTTTTCCACTCTAGTGACGTAAAGAAGAAGAATTCCTCTTTTTTTCCACTCTAGTGACGTAAAGAAGAAGAATTATCAACTTTACACACGATTAGCGAGTTTGTTTACATTTAACATAACTAGTTTGATGTTTATTTAATAAAAATAACTGTTTGTATCGAGTTTTTTTGTGAAAATCAATGAGTGATTTAAGTGATTATGAAGAATATGAGGAGAATAATACGCCTTCCGAAATAATTAATTCGGCACAAAATACAACTATCGAATTGATGTCATCTTTATCAAAAAAGAAATCTGAAATACGAGCTTACATACAGGAAGTTTATTATTTTTTTTCAGCACTTATTATTAAAGTCTAACAATCGTAGATAAAGTACGGTACGCAACTCATGCAAAAACGGCATTTTGCATTGCTCGTGTGGTTTATACTACCATTGCTGTCGCTCGGGTGTAAACTCCACACTCGCATGCAAAATGCTACTTTCCACACTCTACGCCTAATGTACTATTATTTCTTCGATTATAAAAAGAATTATCTTGTATTATGCAGGGTGTTTGGTCGAAGATGTAACAAACGAAGAGGACAGATTCTACCCATAGTAACAAAAATGAAAAAATTATTAGCAACAAAAAATACTATACATACGATGGGTCAATCCTCAATAGTTTGGCCACAATAATTTTTTTGTTATTTTCCAAGGTACGTCCATTATACCCTAAAAATTTGATCGGTGCTCCTAAAATAATGATTATAGAGCTAAAATAGAGGTACCATTAAAAAGTGGAGGAAATTTAAGTTAAGAAAAAGTCTATTTAGAATGCCCTAAAGAGGTAAAACATATGCCTAAAATTCATTTTATTGTTAATATTATTAAAAAAATTCAAATTTATTTTTGTTTCAGCCTGTAATTATGCCAAAACAGCATGGCCTACAGTTGGCCAAATTTCAGTTAAACTTCTTTATTTATTCCCCTTCACTTTAAGTACCATAACACCATCAGTTTATATGCAATTTTTTTGAGCTACGATTGAGTTTTTGGGAAAAAAAAGTCTAATGGCTTACAGAGCACCTTATGCGTTACTGCGAGGAGACTATCTTAATTTTTATTATTACTTTAATAAGTGAGATAATTAGGGTCACTTGGTTTTACATAACTACCCTTAAACCACCTGGAAGTAGATTTGACTCTTTACTAAGCTATGGGAGTGTGTGCACATTTCAATGTTTTATCACAGTGTGAGTTTCACTCTTCAATTCTATCCCTTTATTTGGATGCTATTATATAATCTATAAATGAATTAATGTTCCAGGCTCAATGTGACGCCCAGTTGGACACTCTGACGTCAGAACAAGCTAGTTCCTTAGTAGCCAATCTAAATTTGGGACCGATATACACTATACTTCAAGAGCAGGGGAAATCACCTCTTTCGCAGATACCTGGCATGCACCCAAGCAATCTACAAAACTTTGCCGTGAGCTTAATATTAATTAATAAATAATGATAGCATCCTGGTTAACTGTTGTCTTCTTTAACTATTTTAATATTTTAAGCCCTGAAAAAGAAGGAATTTGACTCTTTACACATCCATTTACTTGTAAAGAGCATGCCTTTTATGCAAAAAGTTATAGTCTAGGAGGCAGCGTGTAAAAAATTGTCTGACTAACATGAAACAAGAATTTTGTGCAAAAGTTAATCTTCAGGTGCCTTTTAAGTTCTTCTGTGGAACATATTCAAGTTGGTCTTGGCAATATGCATTTAAACTACGTCTTACCCATTATGGTGAACAATGTGATTTTCATGATCCCGAGTACGAATTTAGTTAGCAGATTGTAAATCAAGTTGATGTTAGCTTGTCACTTGATAGGGGACCACTTTGATTTGGAGTAAAATTTCAATAACTAACATATCGAGAGAGAAACCAACATTAACTTGATTTTCGGTCTATTAATTTTGTACACAGGATCTTGAAAATCGCATTGTCCACTATAGCGGGCAGGACATGGCCGTTCTCCACCAGTTTTTTTTCTTCAAATTCCTATTGCCAAGCCGTCAGAAGAACTTAGCCAACCACATTTTCTTAAAAGGCACCAAAAGATTAACTTAGCACAAAATTCTAGCTTGATGTTACTCTGAAACTTTTTTGCACGCTACCTCCTGGACTATTTCTAGAATCAGCCAAACATTTATTTAAGAAACTATGAGCAACTCGTAAGAAACTCATAAGAATCTATGAACAACTTATAAGAAAGTATGAGTAACTCATAAGAAACTATGAGCAACTCGTAAGACACTATGAGCAACTCATAAAAAACTATGAGCGAATTATAAGAAACTATGAGCAACTCATGAGAAACTATGAGGCCAACCAGTAAGACAATTTATTGATTTTTAAGTGAATGATTTAACTATTAAAGTAAGACTTGTTGAGATTTTTTTTTACTTCACAATGTTAATACTTATTAAGTTCATTTTATTCATTTTGTTGACAGAGTAAATTAGAGAACTATCTAAGTTTGCCTGAAGTTCTGGTGTTACCTCAAGTGAACTGTCTTGTGAGTGCTAGTCACCGATCGTTTGTTCAGCAGAGATCGACTGAAGTTATCTTAGCTATATATCGTGAACTGTATCAGTGCGTTCATGAATCTTCCAACTTGTACGAGAGTCCCGATGATATTCTTCCCAGATCTCCTGAACAGCTGAAAGAAATTCTTCTTCACATGGACGGTTGAAGAATGGTCAAGTATTGCTTTATAAATTTCAATGATAAGGAATGTATATTTGAGGAGTTCCAAATACAAAGGGCGAACTCAACGTTTGGGTGATTTTGAGAAAAACGTAAATTTATTTTTTAAAGCAATTAGCGAACTCATAAAAAAAAACCTGATAAGATTTAGGAATGAGAGAAGTGGGGGACTTACGGGAGCGTGGAGTTTGCCCTTCGTATCCGCCCGCTTATAGACGATTTAAACCTCTCCTTCAAGTTTTAATAGAAAATTGTTATGGAAATAAAGGCGAACTCAACACAAAAACTAAACAGGCTGAATCTTAGGCCCCAGACGATGGCAAGGAAAGACAAAAAAAAAAGTTGGATATTGAGTTCGCCCTTCGTATTCTGAATGCCTCATTAAAATAAACTAAATGTCTATATTTTTGTATAATTATTATTTATTTATCATTAAATTGTTTATTGTATATTTGTTATTTAGTTGTAAATGGTGTATTGATTATTTAATTCATATGTTTTAATGATATCCCCAAAAAATTATTTAAATGTATTAAGTATTTATCATTCGAAATAAAAATGTATTATTTTTAATTTTATTTTCTTTTTACCTGTTTTGATGTCCGTAAAGTAATTAAGTTAAATAGTACGTTACGCATCTTGTGCGGAAAGTAGCATTTTGCATGCGAGTGTGGAGTTAGCACCTGAGTGATAGCGAGGGTAGTAAAACAACACGAGCAATGCACAATGCAGTTTTCGCACGAGTACTGTACTTTATCTTCAATTGTGGATTTTAATATTAAATACAGAAAAAAATGTTTAATAAACTTCCTGTATGTAAGATCGTGTTTCTCTTTTGATTAAGATGACATTAATTCATTAGTTGTATTTTGTGCCGAATTAATTATTTTGGAAGGTGTATAATTCTCCTTATTTTCTTCATAATCACTTAAAAAAAAACTCATTGTTTTTTTATAAAAACTCTATATAAACTTACTTTTAAACCAACAGCAAATT
Source organism: Gerris buenoi (assembly GCA_001010745.2). Classification (NCBI taxonomy): domain Eukaryota; kingdom Metazoa; phylum Arthropoda; class Insecta; order Hemiptera; family Gerridae; genus Gerris; species Gerris buenoi. The sequence goes on along the minus strand of KZ653065.1, from coordinate 69,817 downwards.
AGAATGTAAACAAACTCGCTAATCGTGCGTTAAGGTGAAGTATGCATATTAACAAAAAAACAAGTGTTTACACCCCCCTCTCCCCCGGTATGCGTTTTTTGTTTTAAGGGCCTTGTTTGCTCTCATTGCACCGAGGCCCCCAAACGGATAGTGTGTTTGTAGAAATAAGTGTTTTTATGAGCAAAGGTATGCAATCTTAAAAAATTACAAAAATTGACCTTGTTGGAAAACGGTTGAGAATAGACCCCTGGTTTATACGACGTTTTTTGTAGCATATTATGTTTAGAATCACCCTATTTACTTTTGTACATGTATCGCTAATCACCCTGTATACATATAGTATACTATACACGTACATGAGAAAGTAAAAAGTACACAGGTAAAAAATAATAAATTCATAATATTGGTCATAAAAGATAATTTATTAAAAAAAAATGACAGATAAAAATATTTTAATATTGATACAAATTTTGGAACATTTTTATTTTTCTATTGGAATGAAGTTCATTTCACATTAATGATATGGTGTTACATTATAAACTGTCTATTTTAATTTGACTTTTCATACACACTTTAAGAGTGAACTTTCTAAAAATGATTTTATTTTTTATGATAATTTAAATCTATTTTGTAAATAAAGTAATTAAATCATTAATAAAACTACCGCTATAATAAATTGGCACTTTTATCACTTAATGAATCTGTCAAGTTTATTTGTTTAATGTATCCTACCCTACTGTATTTGTTTAATCTATACTCTAAAAATAATAAATTTTTAATTAGCTAATAATCACAAATTAATTTAATAATTTCAAATACTACACATAAAGCTATCTAAATTAAATTTAAAAAATAACAGGCTGTTCAGAAACATACAGATTTAATCTAGAAAAATAAAAAAAATATCAATAGAATACCTATCAATCATAAACAATTTTTGTTACTATCCCGTTACTAAATGTTAAGTAGTTAGCTATCTCTAAAAATACGTTAAAGACTACAGATTAAAGCTGTAGAAAATTTCACATCAAGAAGTTTAGGTAATAGTGCATTCGTTGAAAATTTATGAAACAGATTAAGTATTGGTAATTTAATTAATTTTCTTGGAGGTAAAATTCAGACCTATTTTGGAAATAACTCCAAACTTAAACAAAACATTTGTGCTTGTACACAAATACAGTAGAAACCCTCTTATCTTGTCATGGTTCAACTGGCCATTCAGCGGGGTGGTGTCTCCTCATATGACACCGTTGCCACTGACATTTCTCATTTGTCAATGACATTTCTCATCTGTTTGTTTCAGTTAGTTTAAAAGTTGTCATATTGCTGGGGGACGTTAAATTATTAAATAATATTAAATGGATTAATGTATTGCAAGAAAAATAAATATTCTTCAATGAGAGATACATTTTATTCTTTTTCTCTTGTTGGAACGAAGTTCCTTATGGCACGTTCGGAGCCTGGGAGTGAATCCGAAAAAAACGACCAAAATCACCGTCACAAAATAACCGTCATGAAATCACCGCCACACGAAATCCGTCACGAAATATCTACCGATGACGATAACTTGAGTAAAAGATCACCGAGTTAGTTGAAATTTGGTACACATGTTCATTTTACCAATGCTGAGGACGAGTTTGTTGGACAACGATCTCTGTGCAAGTGTTTGCGTGATGTGTAAACGTGATTCACACGTTTACGCGAGCGTTAAATTAAAATTGGAATTTTAGGACGGGAAAAAATTCTAACTTTATCTATTCGATGAGACGAACTACATATTCTATTCGGGAAGGAGACCCACGCTCTATTGTTCTACACTTCTAACCTTTTCCTTTTCTCTTATTTTAACAAAACAAAATAATAAATTTTAATTACTTTAAGTTCAGAATAAAATTTGCATATTCTGTACAGCCTTCATAAAATACAGGAAGAGATATGTTCTACAACAGACGACTAGAATAAATTTATACTTAATGTATTTTTTAATCATTTTTTTGATCCATCGATGATTAAGAAAGACGGAATTCGTTATAAATAAGTACATAATAACATCGAAATAAATAGTAATAATACCATCCATATTCCACAACCAAAGCACAACACTAGCACATTTATTTTTATAATGAACTCATTATAGTGCATATACAGGGTGGGCAAAAAAAAAAAACGCACTTTTTTGAACACTTATAGCTCAGCTTCTATAATAGAAGAGATATGGGGTTTCCTGGGTCTGAAAACAACATTCTTCTACTTTAAATTTCATATCTATAACTTTAAAAATGATTGGGTGAAAGCCACGCAATGACGGTTTGAAATAGGGGCTTAAAAAAATCGTCCAAGAAGTGATCTTGTCTAGTATTACCATATGGTAAGGGGAGTCCCTCAGTGCTATAACAAACATTGAAAATGGGTTAAGCACAATGTTGCCTGAAGTCTTGGCAATTCTCTTGCAAGTATTGAATTGTTTGCAAGGAGTGATGGGAAGGGGTAACATCTTGCATAAACATGCAATTTAGCATTTGATCTTTAATTTCAGGAACAATTGTTCTTAACCCATCTGCAATGTTTGTTATAACACTGAGGGACTCCTCCCACTTACCTACAAATAATAATTATTATATCAAAACTCTAATACTAGATGTGCAATGCTTGCAATATTGAGCTGAGCGAGCATTTTAATCATATTTATTTTTATTTTTTTTCATTTTTTCCTATTTTACCAATAGAATGACCCCTCATAAATGAAAATATGACAAAAGTTAACATACAACAATAACTGTACTCTTAAAGAGCTTACCAACGACATGCATCTTGAAGGGCATATACTATTTTAACTTTTGCACCCCGTACCCCCATGTACCAACTTGGACCATTTCAGATTTATATCTTGCTGTGGGTTGGTCACTATAACCATGAATGTTGAGCGGATCGGCTCAGCCGTTCAGGAGTCAGGAGAAAACTTTTGTTCTTTGTACCCCGTACCCCTGTGTACCAATTGTGACCATTTCAGATTTATACCTTCCTGAGGTTGGTCACATTAACCGTGCCGAATTTCGTGCGGATTGGTTCAGCCGTTCAGGAGGAGTATGCATCATAAAAAACGCAAAGTGTAGTATAAGAGCTTCGCTTCGCTCAGCTCAACCAGACAAGATTACTACCCGGACAACAACATTTTTTAAGACCCTATTTCAAGCCATCATTTCGTGGCTTTCACCCAATCGTTTTTAAAGTTATAGATATGAAATTTAAAGTAGAAGAATGTAGTTTTCAGACCCCGCAAACCCCATATCTCTATCTACAACAGAAGCTGAGCTATAAGTGTTCAAAAAAGTGCGTTTTTTTTTTTGTTTTTTTCTTTGGCCCACCCTGTAGTTTAATCTTACACTTATGAGCTATCAGGAATTTAAGAGCTCTAGCTGATATGTTCAGTTAAAAAATAACAAACATAGATTCAAAGCAGAATATACAGGCTTTGGAGCTAGGTGCTTAAGCTCTAAGTTCCTACACAATTTAACACTTTTAAATCTATAAAAAGTCCCGGAAATAGGGGCCGATCGAGTGATTTAACTGTTTTATTCCAAGTTTTAAACAACACACCAAATGCATTTTGAATGCACGTCCAAAATATAGATAGCTTAATAAATCATGGAAAGCTCTTAATATAAAAATATAATATAATAGCATTATAATTATTTACGAAGATATATCCTTATATATTTAATCTTTAAAATTTATTTTATACTTATATGGAAAGCCCTAATAAAAATGCAATAATACTTTGATTTACCTAGAACTGCGCAGCTCTAGAAGTATTATAAATTATTTAATGAGAGTAAGTAGGTTATTTCTTTTATAGAATAAGAATGTTATGGTCTCTTTGAAGTCTTCGGCGTGCTTTAACAGGAACCACTCCCATTGGATCAGTCGGTGGTGGCAGCCCACCAATCGCATTGCAGCTTTCTTGGTAGTAGACCTGACGCCCAGCACATTGGTAACCATATGAAACAGTATCTTCAGTCCTGAAAAAATTAGAACATTTGGCATTTGTTAGCTATACAATCTTCCTCAATCCTTTCCACATCAATATCCTTCCTTAAAAAATAATAAAAGGAACCTGGGCTGCTTATAATGTAATATTACAAAGAACCTTCAAGTTTACCCAGTTAATATAGCATAGATCAGTGGTTCTGAACCGGGGGGACTTAGGGATTTAGGGACCATGGTTCCTTTGGCTTCACCTCAAGAACCAACTTTTTCGCTCAGGGAATAATGGCTTACTTTACTCCCTAGGTGCATAAATAACTATTTTTTAATATAAGTACATATTACACACTAAAGTTTAAAAAACCGCACATATTCAGTAAGACAACCTATATACTAAAATAAAGTGGAAACCTTAAAGTGATATCAGTCATTTGAGGATTAATATTAAGGGAATGATGTAGATCAGTAAGTAGCTGTATATGGTGAGGTCTATAAGCTCCTGCTCTATCAGTAGGGCCCCAGCCTGGGTCCACAAGCAGGTAACTATACGAAGTATCTGGACCTCCTCCGTTAGCCTCCGTTGCTTCCAGTACTCTCGTTAACTTCTCCTGATACTCAGTTATATCACCCACACAGTTCTCCCACTGAAAACATTTAAATATCCTCAGTCATTTATTTAATAAATTACAATTAGTAAAATAAACAATCTTATTTTTTTATAAGATAGAAAAAGCCACGGCCTAAAAAAAATCTAAATTCTAAACTTAAAGGTCCTGGGAATAACAGAGATAAAGAAATCACTAAAAGCCAAGTAAAAAAAAAAAAAATAATAATAAAAAAAAACATGCTAAGGGAGTGATAGCCTCCTATAAAAAAATTAAAATTCTAGTAATAGTCCAGGAGATAGCGTGCAAAAAAGTGTCTGACAAACATTAAGCTAGAATTTTGTGTACACGTTAATCTTTTAGTGCCTTTTAAGAATATCTGGTAGGCTATGTTCGTCTGCGGGACACTAAAAGATTGACTTGTATACAAAATTCTAGCTTGATGTTAGTCAGACACTTTTTTGCACACTATCTCCTAGACTATAAGTAACGAGTAAAAATAGTACTACAAATTAAAAGTTCTCCTGTAAAAAAGAAAAATAGACTACCAATTGGTGTGGTGCATAGCTTCCTTGCATTCTATCACCTATTTATTATTTTTATGCTTTTACAAACTTTTTTCAATTCTTTCCCCCTCCCCCTTATTTTAATGTGTTACATTAATTCATGTAATTTTTTGTAAAGAATCAATTTATAAATTAAATCAAATTATAGTTATAATTAACAATGGGAAATAGACAGATAAAAATAGACTCCAGCACTGGGACTCGAATCACGGGCCTCTATATTTCCGTTACAGTGCTCTGACCAACTAAGCTATACTGGAGAACAATTTGGTTGGTCAGAGCTCTGTAACGGAAATATAGAGGCCCGTGGTTCGAGTCCCGGTGCTGGAGTCTATTTTTCTCTGTCCATTTCCTATTGTTAATAATAATTATAATTTGATTTCATTTAAAAATTTAAACTTTCCGTAGTATGAATACTACCAAAAACTTAAAAAAAAGAAAAAAAAAAAAATAAAAGGGAATCAATTTAGCAAAAGTTAAAGACCATAGATGGTTCAAATTAATCTGGGGCTATCGATAAAATACAAAAGTTTCATACAAGTCAGATAAGTACTTTTGAAGCTATAGGTATAAATAAATGTATGTTTGTGCGCTTGTGAAATAGAAACAAATGAGCGCAGAAGGTTGAAACCTATATGGGACCAACAATAGGCTAATCATGACCTACCATCCAAATATTATTAATTAATATGTTAGTTCGCAATTATAGAACGACAGACCGACAGATACGTGACAAAATATTTCCCTGATGTCTGAAACGGATTTCTGTCTTTGAATTTTTAAAATCGGAGACATCAAAATATTTTTGTTCTTCAGATCGATCACATAGCTTCCGTTACCTTTGGTAAGCTTGGAAGCAAAAAGAAAAGCCTTTTATTGTTTAGTTTAATGTATCAATAAAACCAAGATGCTTGGAAAAAAAAGAAAATTGTATTAATTAAAAAAATTTAATACCAAATAATGAATGTGATCAGGGTTGGTTGCTGTTTCCAGTTCAAGAAGAAGTAGTATCACAGTATTATTCTGTCCAAAGACATAGAGGACTGAATGAGTGAGCTCGTCTCTCTCATAGTCGGAGAATGTTCTTCTTCTCCTCGTAGGTTTGTCCGCTAGAACAGCGGGGTCCAGCGGTTTAGCTCCACTGGGGTCCGGTGGAGATTCAACCCAAGGTACGAGGGCAGGACCTTTAGACGGGCCGGGTGTTCTGGCCTTGGGTGTCTTAGCGGGAGTCTTGGCTGGGAGTGGTCTAGAACTGAGTGGAGTATCCATACAGACATCCGCTTCACTGGCGAGTAATGAAAGCTTTGCCATCAGAGGTGTTAATGCTAAACTTTGATTTTGTTTCTTTACCGATGCAACTGTTTCGTCTAAAATTACAAAAAAAAGTTTTTCTTTAATCACAATAAATCTTTAAAATCACAAAAATTGACTTTGTGGGAAAACGACTGCGAATAGACCTATGGTTTATATGACGTTTTTGATAGCCAATGATGTTTAGAATCACCCTATTTACTTTTGTACATATATCGCCAATCACCCTGTATATATTTTCTTTCAGTCCATTATTATTTTTTTTTTTTCTTTTAGATATTAAATAATTTTAGTAGAACCTAAATTATTCCTAATTAGGTACAAATTACAAATATATATTATACAAATATAATATTAGAACAAAAACAGGATTATTATGGATAAAAAAATTAAAGGAGCGTTTACACCTGACATTTATTGCATGATATTTATGTCAGACAGAAATCTTAGTAGTGTAAACACCAAAAAATTGATGTCTGAGATTTATGTTTCTACTCTCAAATATAAGTGTTGACACTTCTATAACAACAGATGTAAACACCGATTATTTGAAAATTCAAACTCCTCTGAGAGATATCGCAGAAATTGACCTTCATTTATTGCAAATTTAAGCATTGTGAGAAGTGTCAGACATAATATTATATCCACGACATAAACCTCAAGCAATTTCTCTCAGATGTAAACACTCATAGCGATTTCTGTCTGACACTTGACATTTATTGCCGGAGAGAAGTGTCAGGTGTAAACGCTTAAGTAAAATATGTTATTTTTAATTGGAAAATATACATTTTATCAATAAAAATTGTTCTGTGAACTGATGAACGCCATCCACAAAAACTGTTTAAAAACAATTTACAAACATCTCTCAAATGTCCACAAAAAAAGGCGTAGAACATAAATTGGTATTCAATAAACCCAGTCTAACCAATATAATTTTATCCAAGTCTAGATTAGCAATGAAAAGAACTCAGAATATAACAACGATTCTTCAATTATCACAATAGTTATTTATGTAACTAGGCAGCAAAACGGAATTTTGCTGACAAGTTTAAGTTTTAGCTCCGAGCCGAAGGCAAGGATAGGTAAAATAAATTTACTGCAGAGATTTATAATATAAATTAAGTACCTGATGTTTGGTTAAGATTAAGTTTAAAATCTCTTTTTGGTCTTTCTGGTTTCTTCTCAGCAGGAGGAAGGTCTTTTTCTAATGTAATACTTTTAGGTCTTGGTTCTGTTAACAAAAAAAACATTAAAATGAATCAAACATTGATACATTAAGCACAAAAAACAAGTATTAATAAATAAAATTGTATTTGTAATATATCATAATTTTATTTTTATACATTTGAGTTTTTAGAACACAAAATGAAAAAAATATTCTATGATATTATCATGTAAAGAATAATAAAACAAACATATAATAGTATATTATGTTACTAGGCTGTGAAGTGAGTTTTTTCTTTACCGCGGCAATTACATTTACTGTCGAGCGAAGCGAGACAGGAAATATTGCCAAGGTAAAGAAAAAACACTTCACAGTCGTGTAGCATATGCTATTTTTTCCGAGGTAGCAGACAATAAAAAACATTAAATATTAATCAATAATCAATATAATAATAACAAATATTAGTTTAAACTTAAGATTAAAAAAAAAAAACCTTAAAAAGAGGTTACACTATAAGAAAAGATAAATAAAACGCATTGACATCTAGCGGAATTCAATCGTACTAAGAGCCACATTAGTAAGAAATCAGCGCTCCTACGGAAGTTTTGACAAGTTCTTGTAGTACAATAAAAATTTTTTGCGTCCTAGGACGTAAAAAATTTTTTCTTTACTCCCAGGAGTAATGAAAAGATTTTTTAAGTCCACGTAACGAAAAAATTGATTTTAGCTTTGTTTTCTAGGCTCTAAAGTTACTATTTCACAGCCTACCACGGAAAATAGTTATTTATGCACCTAGGGAGTAAAGTAAGCTATTATTCCCTAAGGGAAGAAGTTGGTTCTTGAGGCGAAGCTGAATCAGAATTAGAGTTTTTGATTCGCAAAGGGAATAATGGCACTTTACTCACGAGGTACATGCAATATTTTATCTTGGGACAAAAATACACATTTTTGTCCATTGCACAGTTTTTATTTATTATTTTAATAAATACAATAATTATTAGCAGAGATATAAGAGATTCAATATTAAAAAAATATAAGAATTGGAATTAAACTCAAATGGAAGGTTATTTAGATGCAGGTTATAAACGAAGATAAACAAGGTCGAAAAAGCAATCTCGCCAACCTGATTTCAACAAATTCATTTCATTGGCTATTCATTTTCTTCTATTTATAAAATAATTAAGTTGGCAGCACTTACTTTTTCGCCCTACTATACTTTTTTGCCTCACTTTTACTTTTTCTCCCTACTTTTTGAATTCAGGGTAGAAGAGACCTGTATTAGTCGCTCTAAACTAATCCAAAATCATAACTTTTTCTCCCTACTGGAGATAAATAACTATTTAACGTTTCAGGAGAGGTGAATAAAAAGAAACATTTTGATGAACTTACTTTGACTTTCCGATTCTTGATCTGCTTTCTTCAAGCTAGTTAATTTAGTAAGAATGGAAGAGCCGTAGCGTGACGCGGAGCAAGGCAAGCCATCAGGTTTGAATAGAGGATACTTAGGGTCAGCGATTGTGTTGTAATAAGGCCTCGGCATTGGTTCTTTGTCTTTACTTGAAACCCAATCATCTTCCACTTTACTCAATCCTATGCTGTAATATCTGAACAAAAAATAAAGCAAAAATAAAAAATCAGAGTGAAGTACTTGTATCCAAATACTTTTCAGGGATTCGTAGATTATTAAGCATATACTTTATAATATTATGAAATAACATTTTTTTCATTTCCCCATCCTGCTATATGAAAATAAAAAATATACAGTAGAACCTCGATAAGAAGTGTCTCAAGGGAATAAGGGAAACAGTCTTGTTATCGACGTGCTCTTTTTTGTTGAGGGTCGTTTTATCAAGGTTATTTTGGCTATCAGTCGTGTTAAAGAGGTTAATGGGTGGAGTTTTCAAGTCTAGACTTGTTCAAGGTCGACCCATACCTGTATAGAGTCGCATTATAGAGGTTGAATTCTCAAAACGACTTGTTACAGAGGTTCTGAGTTACGTTATGAATTGGAAAAAAATATGCGTTAGTGAGGTTGTTTGGATAATGTCAGTCACCTTATAGATGTTAATTTAATGGAACTTATTTAGATTGTTACTCCCCTATGTTGTTTTAGAATGAAAATTACTTTGAACAAATAACTATTTAGAAAAAGGGATGTTCAGTCCAATGTACTTTGGGACAAAGGAATATCCCACTTCTGTTTTGTATAAGGGGAGTAACAGTCTAAAAAATAACATTCCGTACACCTTCTTTCGATTTTTACTCCCTTCTTATTTTATAAAAAGGGGAGTAACACTCTAAAGAAGTGCCAATTTAACAATATGTGTTGTGGAAATCTCAAGGGGATTTGAAAATTGCACTTGTAATTGAGGTTGTCGTGTTATTGTGGGTTGTGTAAGTGAGGTTCTACTGTATAAACAAATTTAGGCGGAGGCCCCAAAAAAATTAACAAAATATTTAAGGGGTCCCTGGATAGATCCCCCAGAGTGTCACAATGCTTTTTATCAGTAATGACAAAAAGGTAAAATAAATTTTTATCGCCCTATAATAAGGTATTTGTATTAATTATTTCAAAATTGTAGGACTTGCCATTATAGGGTGGTTAGAGGGGAGGGATTTTTTTGGGGGTAAATTTGAACTCTTAAAACTAATAAGGAATGAAACATTTAAAAAAGTATATACTCGTAAATATTTGCATTCTATTCAGGAGAGTAATTTGATACCCCACTCAAAAGAAGTGCATTATTAAGTGCATATTAAATATTTAGTATCTCTATGTTTCTCCTATTGTTAAGTCAAAAAGTTACTCCAGTATTTCAAATTTCAACTTTTTAGCTTAAACAGTTTGAGAGATATGAACCAAAAAGCGAAGGATGGACAGACACATCACCCTAGGCAAAAGGGTTTCTGTAGGAGTCGCGTTATAGAGGTTGACTTCTCAAAACGACTTGTTATAGAGGTTCTGAGTTACGTTGTGAATTGGAAAAAATCCGTGTTATCAAGGTAATTTGGATAACAATAGTCGTGTTATAGAGGTTAATTATGTGTTATAGCAATCTCAAGAGGATTTGAAAATTGCATTACTGCTTTCGAAAAGCATCTACGAAACCCTAAAAAGTGTGTGAGGATAATAGGTTAGTCTATTATCCATAAAATCAATAGCTTTGAAAAAAATAAATTAAATTAAAAATAAAAATACAACTTTAATCATTACAAGAACAAAACAACACTAAAGTGTAGACTTTAAGTTCAGATGTCATACCTCTAGAAATTGAGTTCTTCTCAATTAAGATAAGGTCTTAGTGCTATGAAAGAATACTACAGCCTGTGCCAAACAAGAGTTAGTGCATTGACAGCACGAGAAATCGAGTGACCCACAAATTGGCCAACCTCTGAGGAAAAAAATAAAGCCACTATATTTACCTTCTTATATGGTTATCAAGAGGGCAAATCTTGAGCTCTCATTGGCTCCCCTCCTATCAACGCACTAACTCTCGTTTGGCACAGACTGTAAGAAGAGATAGAAGAGTAAGTGTTAAGGGGTACATTGGGCGAGGCAACTCACCTCATTGGGATTCTGTTGGTAGATGAAAGACTGTCTGTAGTGGCAGCCCTGGGTAACTCCGCTGGTTGAGAAAGCATAAATTCAGCTGGTTTTACAGTCTTTATCCGAACCATGTGCCTTGCTTTCACGGCATCCCTAACCACATCCGGAACTTTCTCGGGGCTCTCTTCTTTCTTGGATGTACTGGCGTCCTGATCACACGAACCTGGTTCGTTATCGTTGATAGTTTCGAGTGTACTCCCTTCTTCAGGAACAGTAAACATGGTTGATTTAGACTTCTTCATACCTCCTTCCATGTCCTTAGTCTAAAACAAATTGGAGGTGTTAAAATATACAGTGAGTTCAATGATACACTTTGTACAGGAAAAATATAATAATTATGTATAATAGGATTGTTGAAATTGTATGTGGGTCATTGTTAACAGTGGATTATAGACCAGCACCAAGAGTGGCATTACAGTGGTTCAGAAAGATTATTTAACCCTTTGACTGCGGGACCTTTCCCTTAGGGTCTTATACAGGAGCTGAAGTGTTGTGGGTCTGCAAATCAGCATAGCAGGAGTAAACGAGTGAAATGATGTTGGGTCTATCTCTGAGGCGGCCGCACAACTAAAGAACCCATAAAGGAGAAGTTCCATTATCCCCTCTCTCGAATAACGCACGCCTTTCCAATCCATGCAGTATCACCAAGTGATACCTCCCGCCACTCAGTTGAAAATGCTAGATATCACCTGGTGATACCTCTGCAGTCAAAGGGTTAAGAGTTATAATTGTTACTGCAGCCCTTTTGGTACTGAGATAGGAATGGAAGGTAGCGCTCTACAGACTATGCCGATTTCTCAGACTGCCCTCCCTGAGCCTGTCATTTCAACCTCCACACTAAATTATTCATTCTTCTAACTTTTTTCCCCATTTATTTTATATCTCCTACATTTTTCATCACATTAGGAAAATTCGTGTTTTATTACTTTTCTATATTTAATTTTTGTTTTTAATCAATTTTGGATGTTAACCTATTAAGTTCTAATACAGGCCTTTGCAGGGTTCTGGCCTTTGCGACCTCGCCTAAATAAATATTACGCAGGTGGCAAGTGATTTAAGCTTAAGTCACCCTAGAGTTGCAACCCCTTTTACAGTTTATTCTAGCGCTAGAAATATAAAAACCCCCAGTGACACCTAGTGAGCATATTAATAACTATTGTACATCATTCTAGTTTTAATAGATAGCATTAGGAGTAGGGAATCCAATCCCGGGATCCCGAGCCAATTTACCCCTACGGCAATCCCGGGACTGTAGAGTAACAGTCCCGGGATTTCGGGATTTGAAATTTTTTTACGTTTTAAGGTATTTTGACTGATACATGTACTACTTAATCAAGAGAATAATATATTTTCGAAATAAATAACATAATTAATTTGTTTATAAGTAGTGAACTAAATAAACAATCAAATAAATGACCAATAAACAATAATATTAATCGGGTAGTCGGATACACTTAGTAGCGTAGTAACAGTAGAAGACTTCTGTGATTTGTTGCTGCGCGGTGTGGACTGAAGGAGGTATTAAGAGAGAGGAAAGTATTTATCCAGCTCCAGCTACACTTACACAACTTTTAAATCAAGAAATTGAAAAATGTGTGAAAACTGTTGAACTTGAAGCACAGACGAAAACTGGCCTTCTAAGTACAATTAGAAGAAAATGGCTCTATTTGAAAATGGAAATAGAATGTTATTTTTATACACATGCCAAGTATGAAGAGTTTTGTTTGTTGCTTAAACGTATTACGGGATGATTAGTTGTTTTAATTAGGTACATCTTTTACTTAGTACATATATTAATAATTCATTATTTTATTATATAATGTACTTATTTTTTTAAAAAGAAAATTGCATTTATTTGTACAAATGCAACAGTTTAAATATACAACTTATTGCCTAAAAACCACTACAGTCGAACTTCGATATAACGTCACTTGATACAACGTTTTTCTTGATAAAACGTTCGTTTAATGAAAGTCCCGAACTTATTTTTTATTTTTATTTTTTTCAATATTGATACAACGTTTTCTTTAATATAACGTTTTTTTTTTTTAAGATGGGCCCAACGAAAACTTTATATCGAGGTTCGACTGTAGTTTGTGTCTAAACAGTGTACCTTCTACCTACCTACCTACCCGACCACATTGACGTAAAATGTATTTGCTCTTTTAGTGTAATTAATGATAATAAATATTTTTGTTTAGCAAAAGAAATTCTAAATAAATATGGCTTATATTGTTAAAATAATAATTAAATAAATAACACTACACCTAACAACATGCTTTGAGGTTCTTGATCAGTCTAGTTGGAATTTGGCCAATCCCGTGATTGGTCCCAGGATCCCGGGATTCATTTTTGAGGTCCCGAAATCCCGGGATTGAAAATTTCGTCTGGGATTGGATTCCCTAATTAGGAGTCAGGTACTATGTATAGTAAGGCTTCAAATGGTAAACATAAATAAACAAAATCAAAACCTCCATAGACGTAAATAGGCAGTGGTAGGCACTAATAGTATAGTACCGAATGGGATAGGGAAAAGGTTAGAGACAAATTAGTAGGTCTCTATTGTTAGAGATTTTTAGAGTTGTGAAGATCATTAATTTTATATAGAAACGTTTGGCCCAAGTTTTTACCACCTCTGTATATATCACACAACATAGAAAGAATTTTCTAACATGCTTGGAATTAGAGATATAGAGCTAGGATTAGAGATATGATCTTAGTTTACCACAATTGCATAACCACACGAATAAATAATAAATTAATTTACCTTGATATCATACTGTTCCAAATCTTTCCTCCACTCGGGAAGTTGTGTTATTGCTTCATGAAGTTTCACGATATCTTCCTTCAGTCTTCCGATCTCCTTTTTATCTACATAAACAGATATCAGCTGGACCCCTAGAGGCAAATGGAACTGCGTGTGAACTGTATCAGCAGGCAACTGAAAGTAAAATAAAATGTAATATTTCTATGGCCTTGGTCCATTGGAGGAAATCAACAAATATGTGCTAGAGTTTTGAAAGAGAACTGGGGACTGAGCACCTATTACACTGGAAAGAAATAGCAAAAAATTTTAACAACCGTCTTTCGATTTTGGGCTCATTTTTGTTCTCTCATTGTCCCCTAAAGAGGGAAATATCGATGGCACGATTTAGATCTGGTTTTGGCGAGATCTTTTGAACGGAGATTTGTCCTTCTACAGTTGGACCTCATATAACGAATCTGATGGTTCCAGAAATAAATATGTTGTATAGAAATTTTGTTACATAGAATTTATTTTCCATAAAAAAAACACTTTTAAGTAGAAAATTTGTGGGACATAAAAAAAAAAAAAAATTGTTATATAGAGATTTTCACTTTATAGAAGTTCGTAATAAAAAGGTCCGACTGTATATACTAAAGATACCACTTGGTACAGAGAAATTAATAATTCTGACCAAAACCAAAATATTCTTTAAAAATATTAGAAAAACGTTAATAAGAAATTGAATTAAATAAAAAACTACCAATTAGTGTGGCACATAGCTTCCTCGCATCCTACCATGTACTTTATTGTTATATTAATTGTTCCGATTTAGGGATATTTTCTTGAAGAATTTTAACTAGGAAAAATACTTGAACAAGTACAAGAAAATAAATAGAAGTTTTTTAGATGGATTATCAGAGTCGTTTGTCAACCAGCGAAGTCTAAATTGTTATTGTCATTTAAATAGATCGTTTTTCTAAAAAACCCTTAACAAAATCTGTCTCCTTAATTCAACAT
>KZ653065.1:27683-38328 GCA_001010745.2 Gerris buenoi | reverse complement strand
TAAAAAAAAAAAAAAAATGTTACAAATATATAATTACGTTATATATAAATTTATTAAAACAATATTTGATAATATTTACTTATTAATTCTTATTTATTAATATCATATTCATCTTTAGCTTGTATCTGCTGGGTCCATCATACTTTTCAAGTGAACCAATTTTCCTTAGAAAAGACTTGCAGTCATTTTAGATTTTTTTTCGTGGCATTCTGAGCATGTGATAATATAATTTGCTTTGATATTAAAAAGCTCTTTTACAACTGACAGAGATAATCTCCTCTGTTTCTTTCGCGTCCAAATAGATCCCATCATTGAAAAAATATGTTCAGTGGGAGCCTATAAGTACCAGGCAGACATATGACGAATTCTACTATTTTAAATATGTTAAAAAAGAGACGTTTCTTCTTGAGAATGCTTCAAATATTTATTTTCATTTCTCTCGAGTTTTTGGGGTTTCTTCTTTTGGTAAGGAATCCGGACGCAAAACCGGAGAGATGTTTCAAATCGGGATAGTCCGGACCTATGCTTTTTTTAAAAAATAAAAAAAACTTAAGGACAATTAGTACTATTATGTATCAAGCTGTTTTAATGGTTTTAATAATTTTTATTGTTTTGCAGCTGATCCCTCTGGTGGTGTGCGTGGGAGCCGGAGCAGTTGGATCCATCTTCTACCTCGGAAGGCTTGCTTTCCGTAACCCTGAGGTTTCCTGGAACAAGAAGGGTAACCAGGAACCCTGGAACGAGTATACTAACAAACAGTACAAGGTACGTACCATTTTAGTTTTATGGTTTTATAAATATAATATTCACAGTAGCTGTTACTGGTGGGAGATAGATTTAAGTAAACAAATGCAATTTTTTGCATAATGAATTAATAGTAGGTCTTATGGTTGTATCTGCATCATTTCTATGCAAACAGCTCTTAAATTTATGCATGGAAATGGCACTAAATATTTGAACCATAACAAGTTGATTAATTATCAGTATTTTAAGATCTATTACTCACAGAATTTTATTAACTATGTGGAGGTTTCTGGCTGGGTTCTCTGTAAAAAAATGACTCAGTTAGTTTAGTTACCTGGAAGAGGTTTACATTACCTCTATGTAACACACCTTTAAATTGCCTTTAATTTAGAGATATTGAATTGATCCTCTTTTCTTTAGTTAAGAATTTAGGAATTATACTTTTGCATTAAATATGTTGCCACTTTTCAAATACAGTATTCCTTCGTTGTTTATGGGGGTTAGGGGTAAGGTTCCCACATTATTTTTGAAAAATAATAAAAATAAAGAAAAATAATATAAATAAAAATGCAGCCTTTAACACTTATCCTTATCCTTCTCCTGGTATTGTATTAAATATGTTTATGTAATTAGAAAATGTAACCCTCTTAAAATGATCTAATTTTTTTTGCATAAGAATACAGTAAACAAAATAAAAATCTCTAATATTTATACTGTACTGACGTAAATACTATTGCTTGTCGATTTTCAAACTAAAGTAAGGACAACCCGTTCACGTTACGAGTGTACCGATGATGTTATTAAACCTAGGAAATAGTAATTGGAGAGTACCTAGAAGAGCTGATAAGCTGGAATATTGTAAAATCACAGGTTTTTTTTTTTAATAAAAAAAGGCGGTGTAAATGCCGCCCGCACGCCCACCCGAAGGTTAATTTTTAATTAACTATTGTTAGATATATATATATATATACAAATGAATTTAATATGCTTTTTTTTCTTTATGTTTCAGTTCTACTCTCCCGACAAAATTGACTATAAAAATATCGATACCCAAGCACCGAAATTCTAAACACCGTAGCCTCAACTTTTCCTAGGCCTTTGTACATTTCAATTATTAGAATTTTATCTTTATAATATTATTATACTTTTTGTTTATTAATTGTTTGATTATTTATGAAAAAATCCTGTTGTAAAGCATTATTGAAAACAATTACACGTAACATGCTGTTAAACAAAAAATAAATAAATGCAATATTAATAGTCAATAAATAGATTTTTTCGCAATTACAAATTGAAATAAACCATTTTTTTTTATGCTAATATTTTTTCTTCAGTCTACCCTTAAGTTCATATCACATTGATATTATACAATCAGAAAATGAAGGACTTAGATGACTTTCCAATGTTGTGTAGACTTTAAAGTACATTATTTTGTTTAATATGATTGTAGACTGGTTTTTTCTTAAAATAAACATAGTTTGCTTGAAATAGCATTCACTGAAATACGTTTAGTAGAAATATTTGTGCCTACGTGACATAACTTTTGTTGTACTATTGTAATTTTGTAATTTTGTCTTTTTTTTTTTTTTTTTTTAAGTTCATAATTTTTTAATTACGTTATCGAATAATTATATTCCTTCATTTATACAATATATTTTGATTCCCATTAAATCAATATTAATTTAGAAATTTGGTTTAGTTTTATTATAAATTTTGTAGTACGTTCCGAAAATGTTACCCAAAAACATTGGAACAAATCCGTCTCTAAGTTCTTTGTCATTTTAGATATTAATATTTTTATTTATTTTAAACTCTATAAGTTTCGAATGGAACAGAAAATATCAGAAAATATTTAAGGGCTTGTAATGAGCCCTCGAAATGCTTTTGTTTAAACCTGCTTCTGTTTTTGTTTTTATCTAAAAATTATTTTGCCTCAAAGTTGTAGCCAATCTCAAATTGTAACCTAAGTTTCATTCTGACTTCATAAAGTATGTCCTGCATCGATGCATATTTGAAAAAGACAAATAATTTTGAATTGGAATTTCATCTTCTGGGGTTCAACTCTTAGTCAAGGAGATAGCGTGCAAAAAAATGTCTGTCTAACATNGAACTTATAAAAAAAACGGTGGAGAGACCACATAGGTCCATTGACAAGAGGGTAACCACATAGGTCTATTGACAAGAGGGTAACCACATAGGTCCATTGATCAAGATGTTGGACCTATGAAAGCTATTTTTTATAAGTTCATAAGCCTATGATTCTACTACGTTTTTATTAACTTGCTTTCTTGTTTGTTTGTTTGTGTCCATTAAGACCGGTACAAATCTTGCAATCAATTTTTAATTAACTTCCCGAGTAGCTAGACATTTGAAACTTTTAGAATCGCTCAGAACACGATGACAATGCATTATTTTAATACTTTTAGCCATCTTTCAGTAGAATTTTATTCGTTTTTAGTAAATTTTGCTGAATGAAAAGTTAGTTCGGAAAAAATCCACAATTTTGTTTTATTTGTTTTGACATGAACCATATTTACGATCTTCATTTCAGGTTTCAAATTTATGATTTTAATTAAAGCTTATAAATTGTTCTTTTTATCTTGAAATTATTTTCAGATTATTTTCATGATTATTCCCTGTCATGTTTTGGGAATAGAATAAAAGTAGCAGATGTTGAAACAATTTAATTATAAAGTAAAGATAGAGAACTATTATTAAGAATTGTGAAATGTCCAAGGTTTGTTATTGTTAGCCCACTGCAATCTACCAATCAGATGTTTCCAAATGGTGTTAGCATTTTGTTTTCACCTTTGGTAATTAATGAAACTCTGTTGCCTTCATTACTTATGACTGCTTTTTATTTTTATTTTGAAAAAAAAAAAAAAAAGCATTTAAGGTTAAGCAGTTAGGCACAAGAATAAGATGAGAGCANAGGAAAGTAGATAGTAGTTGGGGCTTCCCCCCACTACACCACAGCCACAATCTACTTCCCATCACATATTCCATAACTATACTATTTCCCTTCTTATACCACGTCGGCCGCGACCATGTCTTTTCGGGTTCAGGGGTTAGCGAGCGAAGCGAGTAGGGGGCAAGGCCCCCTAGTATTTATAAATTAAATAAAATATCTCTTATACAAAATTAAATAGTATCTTTGATGGTTAAAACTTTTAGTCAGTGTTCATCTGTGCACAACAATTTGTTGATAATCCTATGAAATAATTAATAAAAATCTATCAATTTGTCATACTTAAACTACTCTTTTACACAGATATTTAGTATTGGTTGAGATTTTATAGCATTCATTCATAATCATAATGTATATAAACATGTAAAGGTAGTTAAAAAGCTAGCACTATTTCTGGTTTATATTTTTAAATGAAGACCAGCCAATATTTAAAATATTGTTTTAAATCTAAAAATTTGAATTATTTCTAACATGGGGTAAGTACCACTATATTATAAGGTCAAAATGTAATTTTGATTGCATGCTTTGAAACATAAAACAGTTTTGTCTCCTTCTTAGTTAAATAAATGTAAATGAATGATAGAGTTAACGTTGTAAAACGTAATTATTATTATTAGTCAATAGAAAACTTCCAATTATTAATATGTGCGGGTTTAAACACTTTTTATTTGTAATGAGAAAGAGAAAATTGAAAATTTAACATGGAACAAGTTTACCTAACTTTAAAGGGAATGTCCCTTTAATTTATGAGCGCATAAATTCTTAACCCTTTTGGCAGGAATATAGGTAATTTGTTGATTTCAATATCTTGGCGGTGTAATTTTACAAAGGGGTATAATAGATAAAAACCCTAAAGCAAAGGATAAGGAAACCTAAGGGGATCTTAGGCATTGGGCATTGGGTGAATAAGGCGATCTTAGCAACTCATGAGAATAAACTTAAGAATTTTTGTGTCAAATGTTGTGATTTCTCCTGTAAAGAGAATTCTCTAGATATTTTGGCATAAAAAAAAAACAGTAAAAACTGTGGAAAAAAATGTGAATAAACCCCAGTATTAGAAATTATTAATGAATCGGACACACCCAATGAAGTCTGCAGACACCAAAAAAATAAAACCATTAAGATCGAAACTTCAATGGGTAAAAACAGTTAAATCGCTTTGTTGTTCTCTGCTCATTTTCTGAAGAAAAACAACCCTGCTGCAAATAGACCAGGTAGAGGTCTAAATCAAAGTACAAAATTCAATGGTTCCGTGCAATTCACTTCAGCCAATCTCTGAAGAGGGAAACACATGGGAAGAACTAAAGGCTTGTGAACCTATATCGAGTCAGGTGGAGATCCTTAATTTTGGCCCTGCGTCACATGAAAGATTTAAAGGAAGGAAGTCAACATTCTTAAGGGCACCTAAGACAATCAATCAGATTGACAATTAGGCCTGGGATTGAGTGTGAAATGTCAAGATTGATAAATGTGATGGATAAGCAAATTCCTTGATGTTTTAAAATTTGAGCTTCAATCAAGGGGGTGGAGGATTTCTGTCAATCTGACTGACGGTTGACTGTGTAGTGGCTATTGAATTCTGGCAAGATGATAAGTAATAAAATAACAAAGAAATTATTTTCAACCAATTGAAAGAAGTCCTTTCTATTGAATTTTAGAGTACCTAAAATATTATTCTGTCTTTTTAAAAAACAAAACAAAAATCAACAAACTTCTAACTCTAACCTCATATTATGACTATGGAGTTGTAGCAGATCAAAAAAAAAAAAAAAAAAAAAAAAATCTAAATTAAGACCTATAAAATTTAAATTATTTATAAAACTGATTTATATCTTAAGTTTGTTCTTAGAATCCAACAGGGGCTCTTATTTCTTATATTTTCTTTTATCAATCATATGGGGGCAGTGTATGCTGCCTAGCGCCCTGGAAGACACTAGCCAGCCTAGGTCCCTCGAGTCTCCTCCCCCCTTGGCCAAGGGCTAACACTTGTTCAGTATTACCCTTGGCCAAGGGCTAACACTTGTTCAGTATAGCCCTTGGCCGAGGGCTAACACTTGTTCAGTATCGCCCTTGGCCAAGGGCTAACACTTGTTCAGTATCGCCCTTGGCCAAGGGCTAACACTCCAATATGTCTCCATTTATTAGTTTTCGTTGGTACATTTAATTATTATTGAACAATTCATCAAATTTTTTTTATAAAAATAACTTCTCATTGGCGGGGAATCGAACCAGGCCTCACTTCGTCCGCGTTTAAAGCTATTTTCTCAAGAACTAAATTTTTCCCGGGAAAACGGCTTATGAAAAAAAAAAAAAATTTTTTTTCAGAGTTTTTGTGGGGTAGTGCCCCCAGGGAATGATTTTTCTGAACATGTATGCCAAATTTCGTCAAAATCGGCCCAGTAGTTTAGTCTCTAGGCGTCTGCACAGACAGACGACAAACAGACATTTAAAAAAAAAAAACAAAAAAAAAACACTTTTTTGGACTCAGGGGACCTCAAAACGTATAAATCCAACATAATCGAATTTTCGCGCCATCACAATACTTTCTCTTTATATAAGAAAGTAAAAATGGCTTCGACGATCCTTATTACACATTTGTTAACTCTAATCCATTTAAATTCTTATAAACATATTAATCACTTCCACGAGGCAATTGTATTTTCTGAGATACTTGCAAATATTAGTATGTAATAGCAGATAGCAGGAAGGTCGGGGTTCGATTCCTTGCGGGGATTATTTATTAGTACCACTTTTATACTTATATAAAAAAATAAAAAATCCACTCATGAAAGAGTTTTTTTTGCTGAACTCTTCCTAGCTATTAAACATTAAAGTTTCGATCGCGTGATTCTTGTAATTTTAAAAAGAAAATAACACAAAACTACTTTCTCTGTAATAGTGGCAATCTCCTGCAGAAAAGTGATCATTGTTTTAGTGTTGGTCGAGTTTAAATATTTGCTTACATTATAACTGGAAAACAGATTAGAAAATGACAAGAAACAAGTTTTGTTTACTTTGTCACAACATTAGTTGTTTGTTGTTTCTCTTTAATGTTGTCATTTTAAATTTATGTAGACATATAAGTAACTAAAAAAAGATGGCGCAAATCCCCGGAGCAGGGAGCACCTCACATTATAAAATACCAATTATTGTTTCAATATTTAAACGCTTCTTTGTTTTTTTTATTTATTATTTTTTTTTCTTCATCGTTTGTATTTATTAGTGTTAATTAAAGAATGATGATTGATTTGAGGTTAGAAATTAAAATTAGAGTGTTATAAGGGAGGAAAAATTTGGCCAGGGGCATACACTCGATTTTACCGCGACTAAACACTATACTATTGAGTCGAAATAGATGAACTCCTCGATTTCTCCTCAATAAAACTGTTTAGTTGTTCAATCAGTTGACAAAAATAGTAATATTTCTAATTTTTAATAGAAAAAGCATGTTTTTCTATTTTACCCCCCTCTTAACCGATAATACGTATGACAAAAGTGAACAAAACAACAATAAATGTACGCAAGAACTTTCCAACTACATGGATCATGAATGGCATATACTAATAACTTTTGTACCCCCGAACCCCTGTGTACCAATTTGGACCATTTCAGATTTATACCTTCCTGTGGTTGGTCACTCTGACCATGCCGAATTTTGTGTTGATCGGTTCAGCCGTTCAGGAGGAGTATGTGTCCAACCAAATACAAAGTGTAGTAAAAGTAAAAGAACTTCGCTTCACTCAGCTGAATAATTATAATAATTCATTAATCGTTTTCTATTGTTTCCTATTAAGAGTTTTCGTGGCTAAAATTTAATTATGATTAAACACTATATCAATAATTACCATAAAAATAATCCCACCTGGCGGAGAATCGAAGTTCGACCTCACGGCATACGGAATTTGAAAATACTCAGAGTAAGGAAGGGGTAGAGGGAACAATGCTATAGAATCGGGATCTCAAAAAGTGGTTCAATATGCTACACCCCTNTACACCTTCCTGTCATCCTTTGTTTCATTTCACAAACGACCCATCCTTCTCCTGCTAAACTATCAGAATAAATACGGCTGTAAACACCATCTTTCCTAAAGGAAAGATGGTGAGAGAAGAACTAAAGAACTAAACTATCAGAATAAATACGGCTGTAAACACCATCTTTCCTAAAGGAAAGATGGTGAGAGAAGAACTAAAGTTCACTCTTTGATTTTACCCGACTCACCGTGTCTCTTTCAAACACTTTAATGAACCACGCCATCAGACTGAGGAGATCTGTCCAAGAGCCAATCATTAGTAAGTAAATCTATATTTATGAGAAAACATTACTTATTTCAAATAATATTATAAGGAGTATCTTTTACAATTAGTTGAAATTTAATTATATTTCTAATAATTCCATTTTTATCGTAAAATGTTTTAAAATTTAAATTCTTGAAATAATATCTTCTTAACGATTGATCAGTATGATTATATTCAGTGCGAATTTTCAATTTTAACATGTTAAAATGTAAATATTTTAAAATGTTTTGAATTCTTAAGAATGTTTTTATTTTAGATGTAAGATTCACCGTACAACTTGAGTTTCTCGAGAACGTTCCTAATGGAAACGTTACTACTGCAACAAGAAGAGAAGTTGTCGAAGGGGAGGAGGTCCCTTTTGATACGTTTTTGACTTCACGTTTTTTCAGCGAACTGACGCCTCTAGTCGTCAAGAAGTGTAATCAGCACCCTGACATGGTAATGATTTATAGAGGAAAGAGAGGACGGGCGTTTGTCGTAGATTTCGATAAGGCGCTTCCTCCTCAAATTTAATTTTTTGAGGCGTTTCCTCCTCAAATTTAATACTTTTTGAGGAGCTTCCTCCTCAAATTGAATGTTTTTTGAGGCCCTTCCTCCTCAAATTTAATTTTTTTTGTTTTATTTCAAAAAATATAATAATCATTTTTTTTTTAAATTGTATTTTTTTATTGACTTACTATATTAAAAGACATCCTTTTCCTTTAATTTAATAAGCGCTCAAACATATCTTAGATATGGTTGTTATTGAGAGGTAATCAGTCGCTTTCTGTCTTCGAAGGCAACTACGATCTCACCCAGTGGCGTATCAAGCGGATAGTTCTGCAGGGGGCACATACTAAGTCAGTTTAGATTGAGGGAGGGTATGAAAGTGGTAACAAAACAAGTAAGGCGCGCTTCACGTAAGTACGTGAGACGATAATCGCCGGTTTCTGTACGACTTAGTTAAAATTATCAGTGTAATAGTTGAATATTCTTTTTCTACACTTCAAGGCCTTTAAATTGATGTATAACATGCCATGGTAACTAAAAACTTTTTTTAGTCACCCGCCATATTGGCCGGGCCGCCATCTTGAAAATATTAAGTGTAGAAACTCCAAAATACGTCCAGTTCCATCAAACGCCGAGATCGACCTTTGTGCCAAATTTTATGTTTCTAGCAATAGTAGTTTATGAATTGAAACAAGCCAACGGACATACGACACCAATGGACAGACGGACAGACAGAGCCGTTATATAAGGTTTCTTTTTGTACTTTGTACAGAAACCTAAAAGTGATCAAACATTTATTATTATTGCTTTGATAATCTCATGAACAAGATTAGGATAGATTAATTTTAATACAACATAATAAGAATGTTTTTTTAGGATATAATAATGTAATGTAAAAGCTATAAAAGCATAAAACAACACTAAAACGTATTAATACTTAAATGCAATAAACTATAAAAAAAGCACTTCAGCTTTAAAATGCACGTGGATATATGGGATAACCCACTACAGAGACCAATCGCGTGCTGCATCACATTTTAGCGATAAATTTGATAAAATAGCAGAGCTTTAATCTCTTCAACATCCATTTTGAATTAAAATGGATAAAATAAATATGGGGTCAAATTAAAAAAACTGCATGAGAACAGAAGTCAAAGTTAATACACAGACAATAATTGGATAGTAATGCAAAATCTTAGAAGATGCTTTCATCTTCATCATGTAAAAATAAGGACCTCATTCAAATGGCGCAATTTTTAAAAACAATTAATTTGAAACTGCATCTAATGTAAATTCTATAGATAAAGAATATTTCGTATATACTCAAAATGTGAGGGTGTTTTCTGCCCCTATCCTTTATATCAACTGAAAATGTAAATGTAATGTTTGACGATAAAATTCCTTAACTGTTAGAGCGAATAATTTTTAACGAATTCTCGCAAATCCTTTTCCTCCGGCACACTAAAATAAATTTGAAAATTTAATAAAGCAGAAAAAAAGAAGGTGAAATTGTAAGTGTAAAAAACGAGATAGAAAATATGAATATATCCTACAATTTAGTTGAATACACCGAGAGTCAAGTTTTGGAAAATTATATTATCGTAAAATATTATCTTTACTTTTTACTTTTTTCACACATCATTATATCCTCACTCTAAGTATATAAGATATTTTAAAGGAGGGGAAAAAGATAACTTTTAAATACTTCAAGACGTTCCTTCAGGTTTCCCCTTCTCCTAAGATTGCTCTCACTAAGAAATAGACGGGAAAAAGAAAAAAGATGTTAACGGAATATAAAAAAGAGGTAAGTAAAAGGCGGAAGTACAGAAGAGCCGAAGAGATAAGATACTACAGTATCGTGTGTATAACGTTCAAGAAAAACTCATATTATATGCACGAAGATATAGGAAAGGGACACGAAGTAGGGACGTATCAGCTTGAAAATTTACTGATTTTGAAGAGGCAAAGGATGGTGGGATGTGAGAAGGGACTTGGGGCAGAAACTTGTGTGCCTCATGAGCCTTCCAACCTCTAAGTTCTACAATCCTACAAACAAACTCTCAAAAGAATAAAAATAACATTTCTATAGAATCTCATTAAAAACTGTACAACCAATCATACCAGCACGTCACTCCTTTATATAAAACA
>KZ653064.1:98830-110092 GCA_001010745.2 Gerris buenoi | reverse complement strand
AGAGTTTATAGCCCTTAGAAATATACAGGAGAGTTTATAGCCCTTAGAAATATACAGGAGAGTTTATAGCCCTTAGAAATATACAGAAGAGTTTATAGCCCTTAGAAATATACAGGAGAGTTTATAGCCCTTAGTCTAACTACTATAAAAGGATATTCTGTCCAATATGCTTTGGGACAAACGAATATCACTTTTATTTTAAAATAAGTTTGTATTAGTTTGTGGTCCCCTGTTAGTTTAAATGCTGTTAAGTGTTGTTGTTAAGTGTTGAAATAATTGTCTACACCTTCATTACCCCGTTTTGACCCAACACTTAACAGCAGTTTGTATTAGGTTGTCCAAAAGTATCTATCTATATTATTAAAAAAGTTTTGTAAACAAACGAGTTCAGAGTGAGAGTGACATACTTCACTGAGTGTGGAGTGCGTTAGGCGATACCCCCCTCCTAGAAGAGAGTTGAGTCCGGGGGAGAAAAGGGAGATCTTGAGAGTGACAGTACTAACCGTGTAGACAGAATGAGGGAGATATATTATATTTGTCTGAGAAGAGAAAAGCCTGTTAGGCGGGACAGAGAGTAGGTATATTAAAATGTCAGCGAGAAAAGGAAAGTAGATGGTAGTTGCGTCCTTCCCCACTACACCTCAGCCACTATCCTACTTCCTTCACATATTCCGTAACTATACTCATCCCTTCTCATACCATGTCGGCCGCTACCATGTCTTTTCGGGGGTTGGTGAGCGAAGCAAGTAGGGGGCGGAGCCCCCTAGTATTTGATTAAAAAAAGTGGGAGGGCCCTGTTCTATAAAAGTGCCAAAAAATTTGAACTCAAGCGGGCCCCATTCAAATTATGCATCGGCTGATTCTCCAATGATTTCAAGTTTGTTTTGATGCAGGTGAAGATGTTATCTATCTATGTGGACGGTAAAGCCATGGTAGAGGACGTACTGGTGAGGAAAGCTCCCGGACACTGTCACTACCCCTTCGCTCAGAGAATACCTCTCGTTAACTCTCTACAGACTCCACAAGATTTCATTCTGAAACCTGGCATGTCTCTCTCAGGTAACAACCTCCCCTGTATGATTAGATTTTATTAAATAGACAAGATTCTTTTTACAAAAATATCATTAAAAAAAAATGCTATAAATTAATAACTGAGAAACTAGTTTTCTGTGTTGTAAACATCTTAACTGATCATACAAGAGGTGTAGTTGAATAACCAAACAATGTCTTCACACAAAATAATTGTATTTCTAACAATTTGACCGGTTTCGGCTGTTCTAATGCAGCCTTCTTCGGATAATCTACAAACCAGGTAACAAACTTAATTAAAAAGTGAACAAAGTGGTTACAAATAATTAAAGTGACACAAAAAAAAGACAGACATTAACATAAAAATGTATAAAAAAAAGGTTTAACGAATATACTGCAAATTACCTGTGTAGGTTATAAGGAGACTTTAAAAAGGCAAGTGAACATTTTTTTTAAAAAACAAGGCTCAAGCACAGGTGTAAATGGATAAGACTAAGGAGAGAGGGAAGGATTTTAAAAAAAAAAATCACTTGCCTTTTTAAAGTCTCCTTATAACCTACACAGGTAATTTGCATTATATTCGTTAAACTTTTTTTTTTTATACATTTTTATGATTTTTTATGTTAATGTCTGTCTTTTTTTGTGTCACTTTAATTATTTGTAAACTCTTTGTTCACTTTTTAATTAAGTTTGTTACCTGGTTTGTAGATTATCTGAAGAAGGCTGCATTAGAACAGCCGAAACCGGTCAAATTGTAATAAATACAGTTATTTTGTGTGAAGACGTTGTTTGGTTATTGAACTACACCTCTTCTATGATGAGTCGCTGTCACACACTGGAGAAAAACTCAGTCGATGATCTTAACTGAGTCGGCTAAAATTTTGTACACGAGCAATGTTGAGATAGGTAGTTATTTCTTTTCTTAAAAATGATTCTAATAAACTTATCAGTGGTATATAAGTATAATTTAATTTGTTTCAATATTAAATATTGTCTTACTCGCAGGTGATAAAATGATTTGAATGTTTGTTTATATTGAGGTTGTGACTCTGGTGACGAGTATGAAGTGGCCGAGACTCCGTGTGGGTTCGTGTATCAGTTGACTCTTCTGTCGACGTGGGGAGATACGTATTACATCGGACTCAACGCAATAGAACTGTTTGATAGCCAGGCCAGACCCATCCACATTGAGAAAACTGGTACGTTTGTCAAGTCTACCGACAGAACATCTTGTTTATAGGCACGGTGGTGTACAGACAACATGCCCGATAAAAACGACCATAACAAACCAGTTAAATGCTTTTAACATGATCCTTACTGTTATACTGAAATTATAATAATAATTAGTACAGGAGGGAATGAAAACAAGAAGATAAGCCTTCAGAGCTCAATACAAGGCCTCCCCTCTAAAGTAATGCGAAAGCGGTTCCGGAGTGGACTTGGAGGCCTGAATAAGGCCGGATTTAGTGTATGTGGGCCCCTAGGCGGATGATGTGGTGCGGGCCCCCCTTCCCCTGCTTTTAGCTTTGACCAAATATTGGGGGGTCAATCTAACGGGGATGTGCAAATTGGAGGGTCCTTGGGAATTTTAAGAAATAAGAACACCAAATATTTTATTTATAAAAAAATATTCTTCAAATATTTTTCCTTTCCTGGCTCTCAAGAGAGGAGACTCATCAAAACAAACAGATATTAGGCAACGTTATAAAATAGTCCGATATATAAAGCTATGATTTGGGCACATTGTGGAAGAAAAGTTTGGATATTTGGCATAGTTGTGTATTAAGGTTTGTATCTGAATAAATTTATGGTCCGGAAATTTCTGAGAGGAAAGTATGACCACCATTTTAGAAAATAGGACCAATTTTTCTGTTTACCCGAAATATTTAAAAAAAAAAAAAAGTTTTGGCTTAAGAGAAAGTAAAATGTTGCGTCAAATATGGAAGATTTACCTTTTTTCAGCTTCCAAAATATCAAGAAAATAATTTGGGCCTTATTTGTAGGGAAAAAATAATCTTTCATTAAGTGACCTAAATGCCGCTTTAGGTAAAGCTAATATTTTTTTATAGATATTTGTGAAATAAAATTTAAACTATTTTCCAAGATTAAGGCCATTGCTTCCCCTCACAAAATGCAGGACTTGATATATTCAATTTCAAACATCTATATCAAAACTTTCTGGCTTAGTTCCGCAATGTTTCCTTTGATAACTGGTCTAAGATTAAATAATTTTACTTTAAAACAAAGATTTTTTTCTCTATATATAAGTAGGCTTTCCTTCCAATTTCCGAGGTTACCAAAGTTAAGGGAAGCATTAAAAAAAAAAAAAAAAATTGTTCGTGGTGCGTGCCCTCTTGTGGTGCAGGCCCCTAGGCGGCCGCCTATGTTGCCTATGCCTAAATCTGGCCCTGGGCCTGAATGGGAGGGAGGTTTTAGTGAGAAAGAGTCTCATACACCAGGGGGCTACCGTAAGTCCTTCTGACGGTGCAATGCACCATTTCCCCCTTCCAAACAAAAAAAAAATGTTATACCGCTGCCTGCTCGAGATGATTTGTACGTATTAGCCCCGACAGTAGAAGCCAGTAACATTGTATTTAATGTTTCAGCTATAAGTGCGCATCCTTCCAGTATAAACATTCTGGACGGAGTAGAGAGTGACGTGCGGACGCCAGACAAACTTATCGACGGAATAAACAACACACGTGACGGAAGACACGCCTGGCTCGCTCCTGTCTTCCCAAACCAGGTCTCTTCTTGTCCCTTCCGTTTTAATTATTTTTTCATTAAGCGTTCAAATTCTTAGTCTTTAAAATACATATTAACTATACTCTTTTTACAATTAGTATTAATTACAATAAGTATTTTTACCCTAGTTTTGGTAATTTAAGATTGAAAATGAGGGCTATCACAAAAAATAAGTGATAAAGAGTAACAATATTCCTGAATGATCACTACCACAATAATAGTTTGTATACGTAAGTTTTTCAGAGATATTTTACTTTGATTTTGGTGAGCCAGTAATACATCACCTAATATCTACATCTAGAAACCATAGTCCTCTCACCTACCTCAGGAAGCTCCTAAACTCTCTGTTTGCAGGCCTATTCTCTACATCTACTTGTTTATTTATTTTATTTTTTTTTTTGTTTCAGATTAACAGATTGTACATAGTGTTCGATAGTCCGACGTATGTTTCAATGGTGAAAATTTGGAATTACGGTAAAACTCCTACTAGAGGAGTTAAAGAATTCGGGGTAATTTTTTTACCTTTTTTCAAGTTTTTAATAAATTTTATTTTTTCAAAGTAATATTTTTAAAACTATGCTACAAAATGTTTTAGATACTAGTCGACGATTTGTTAATATACAACGGCATCCTGGAATGCACCGATAAAACTTCAGTTCCTTATAAAACTATCATATTTTCCGGTGAATTTAAAAAGAGCAGACAATACAGTAGTCCGGGGTAAGTTGTGAGATGTCTTTTCAACTATTGTTTCTAACTAAAAATAATCATTTATTAAAATATGCAACTATTTTTATCATTAACAGGAACGTAATTAACCATCTTATAGTTACACAGGCAATAATGCATAAAGAGAAATAAACATGTTTCTCTATGCCTTATAATTCTAAAGTTTATTGCTGTAAATAGTCCAGTCAAATGGTAGTAGTTTGAAGTGGAAAGTTCTGGTGTTTTAGTGGTTTATTTTGTGATTTTGGGGGTGCTGAACACGAATCCGAAGTTGCCCAACAAAATTTCCCCCCGCAAATATGAGAAATCATCAGCTTATAACTTGCAAAGCAATCTGTTCATGCAAAAAGTGGTCCAGTAGTAAAATATAAAGGATAAAATAACCTTAAATTTATGTCTGTAACATTTTTCTGTAAGTAGTTCGGTTTTCACTCAAATGGGAGTTAAAATATTGGGAAAATCAGTAATGTTTGAAAAAGACCGAGTGAATTTTCAACGAAATCTTCTTATTATTAGCTTATGATAATATCCGAAAATTTTAGTTTAGAATTTAGATGGGGGGGAGTTGGTACATAGAGGTACGGGGTACAAAAGACAAAATAGTATATACCCTTCAAGATAAATGTCGTTGGAAAGCTCTTTAAGAGTACAGTAATTGATGTTATGTACACTTATGTCATATTTTCATATAAGAGGGGGTAAAATGAAAAAAAACAAAAAAACTTTAAAATATATATCAACTCCTATTTGTGTGAAAATCATACGACGTAATAACTTCAGATTCGTGTTCAGCACCCCCAAAAACAATAATGAAACCAGTGCTTGGTGGTCATTTGTCTCTCAACTGTTTCTGACACCTCCACGAGGTGAAGCCTGGGCAATGCTCAATAGGTAGAGTAGCGAACGTCAGGAAACAGGCCGGTTAGGAGGCAGATGATGTGTACATCTGTTCGGGCTTCATGACGTAAGCCCCCGGTTATTCTCTTAGTCCAGTACACTACACACACTCACCAGAACAGTTACACACCACACTTACACTTAACATTGGTCACACACAGTACACACCTTAGGACCACCGTTCCTAAGAATCTCAAGGTTTTTGATTTGAACCTTGAGGTTTTTCTACTTAAATATATTTTACAATTAAATTTCTCATGATGCTAGCAAAAACGACGGAATTTGTACCCCAGGCGGGAATGCCTCTGGCTAAATCCCGCCCCGAGCAATCGGGCCGCCCTATGGATTCTGGGGAGGGCAACCTAGCAGTCACTACAGCAGCTCACTCATCAACAAGTGAAACCCTTAATCCCCCCACACCAGACGTAAAAACGTCCAAACCCCAAGAAGGGTCTCCCAACGAGACCAGTGAAGATGGATCCCTGCCAAATGAAGATACCTGGGTCTTTCAATCTTCTAGTAGAATCAAGAGATCTCCTATTCTTAAGGTTGCAGACCCAAATCCAACGATCTGCGATAATCGTTATGAACCCCTTGATACCTTAGAAGTCTCTAGTGTAGAGAAGGAAGAGCAAAAAGAAGATTGCCTGCCCAGCTTAATGGAAAACTCCCTTAGGAAACTTACGAAAAGGGAGATAATGGAAGTTATCCTGAGCAATCCACCAAGGTTAGACGAGGAGAAGAAGGAATATCAGGAACCCCAAACTCAAGAAAACAAGAAACCGACTTCAACAAAAGGTAGAAGAGCTGAAAGAAGGAATGAGGCCGATAAAACCAGAATAGTTCATGAGCTAAAGGATCAGATATTAGAACGTCATTTTATAATTAAATTTGGAGATAATTGCCTCGAATCAATTTCTCCTTTTAAAATACAAAAGGAAATTATAGAAAAAATTGGCAAACCCACTGCCATGAAATTAATGGGAAAAAATATCATCAACATAGAGATAAAGGATAAAGCCCAAGAAGAAAACATCAAAAAAATGTCTACAATCCTGGGCACACAGGTACAAGTCACACCAAACGAAAGATTAAATCATTCGCAAGGTGTGATCTCATGCAGTGGCCTGAGAATGTGCTCCGACGAAGAAATACAGCAAGAATTAGCGGACCAAGGCGTAATTAAAGCTCAGCGGTTAATGCGGAGGTTTGAAGGGAAGTCAATTCCAACTAACTCTATACGCTTGACCTTTAATAAAGCAGAACCCCCCCAATTCATACTTGCATCTATGTTCTACAGAATTAAGGTACGAATGTTCATACCAGCCCCTCTTCGGTGCTTCAAATGCCTACGCTTTGGCCATACAGCCAGCCGCTGTAATAATGAAGAGCGTTGTATATGTGGCAAGTTAAAGCATGAAGACAAAGAGAATTGTGACAAACCACCAGCATGTGTCAACTGTCAAGGTGAACACATTACAATATCAAACAGATGCCCTATTTTAGAGAAGGAAAGGGAGGTGCAGAGAATAAAAGTAGAAAATAAATTACCTTTCTGGGAAGCTAGAGAATTAGTGTACAGCAAATCCTATGTACAACCCAAAACCACTTACGCACAGAAAGTAACAGCTAAAAAACCATTAGAAACTAGAGAGCAATTGAAGGAACAGTCTAGAGTAGATAGAACCGAGAAACTAGGTACAATGAATCATCCAAGAAGCAGAACCGTCCCTTCCCCAAAATTTCCCACAACCCCCTCCAAACTATCCCCTACTAAACCAACCCCAACCTCCCCCACATCAGAAGACCCTTCCAGTGGCAACCTTCATAACCTAGGGACTCAACGTGTTAAGTCACCACCCATCCCTCGTAAAATGGCTGACCCTCTATTACCGGCCAATTTGAAGACCACTTGCACATCATTACAAAAGAAGGGAGACAAAGTAGAAAAGGAGGAAAGGCCCACCCTTTATGATAGTGATACGTCATCTGGTGTGTCAGCAGGGGAAGGGCTGAATAGAAGACGAAAAAGGCCTACCAACCAAGAGGCCACCTCTAAAAAAAGTCCTGAGGAAAATGACTTTAAAAGGAAAAAAGGAGGGCAAAAAAACCGAACCAGAAGCAAAGAGTCTGATGATGCTGAGAGAGGAAGTTGCAGCACAAATAATCCTAATGACAACTAACATGAATGGCAACGAATGTTTCCTTCAATGGAACTGCCGAGGAATTTACAGTCGTAGGGATGAACTGCGATTCCTGGTGCGCGCCCACCAACCCATTGCGGTGGGGCTACAGGAAACACATTTGAAGCCTTGTGCCACATTCAAATGCGGAGGATACATAGCTTATAGGCAAGACTTAAGACCTGAAATTGGAGGTAGAGCGCACGGAGGGGTGATGATTCTCGTTCGAGAAAGTACAACTCCCTCCCCTATACAATTACGCACAAATCTGCAAGCCCTCGCTGTCCGCATCTCCTCACCCATTAACCTAACATTATGTGTGGTGTATCTGCCAGATCAGACATGGATTGAAGGAGACTTAGTAGACTTGTTAAGTCAGCTCCAGCCCCCCGTCCTTATTATGGGAGATTTCAATGTACATAACACAACCTGGGGGAGCCAGAAAACTGACAGGAAAGGCAGGGCCCTTGAAGAAATCTTCAGTGATGCAAATCTGGTCCTCCTGAACAATGGTTCTCCAACACATTTCAGAGCTGCAACAGGAACATTTGGTGCAATAGATCTCACGTGGACTTGCCCAGCGTTGGCTGGTTCATTCACGTGGGATACCTTATCAGACTTACACCAGAGTGATCACTTCCCAATCAAAGTAACCACGTATGAAAAAAGATACAATTATGTACCGCCTGGAAAGTGGAGCCTAAAGGAGGCTAACTGGGCTAGGTTTCAGCTGGCTTTCCCTAAGATTGATCTGACTGGTGACGTGGACTAGCCAAGTTTAGGAAAGAAGAAACAGCTCCTGCGGTGTACCGAAGCCTATTCCAAGAGGCTCTGCATAAATATGCAGGATGGTGCACCATTTACATCGATGGATCAAAGCTTGATGACGGGGTTGGCTGTGGACTAGTTTCAGAGAATATAAGAAAAAGGTGGAGACTCCACAAATAGGCAACCGTCTACACAGCGGAACTCTGGGGGATCATCTATGCGGTGAGGTACGCCCTAGAGGAGGAAAACAGGAAATGGCTGATCTGCTCAGATTCGCTGAGTGCCATTGAAGCTGCACAGGATGTGTTCAGTGCGGATCAGCTAGTCAGAATTCTTCTTGAAGAAATCCATCAGAGCAAAAGTAGAGGAAAAAGTGTGGCTCCTCTGGGTACCTGGACATGTGGATATAGAAGGGAACGAGGAAGCAGACAGGGAGGCCAGAGCAGCCGCGATGTCTCAAGGCCCAGTGACTACCCCACTCCGCCTTGAAGACCAGTTCCTAGCACTAAGGAAAAGTATTAAAAAACAATGGGAGTCACTTTGGCAGAGGCAAGATNAGCCCCCGGTTATTCTCTTAGTCCAGTACACTACACACACTCACCAGAACAGTTACACACCACACTTACACTTAACATTGGTCACACACAGTACACACCTTAGGACCACCGTTCCTAAGAATCTCAAGGTTTTTGATTTGAACCTTGAGGTTTTTCTACTTAAATATATTTTACAATTAAATTTCTCATGATGCTAGCAAAAACGACGGAATTTGTACCCCAGGCGGGAATGCCTCTGGCTAAATCCCGCCCCGAGCAATCGGGCCGCCCTATGGATTCTGGGGAGGGCAAACTAGCAGTCACTACAGCAGCTCACTCATCAAAAAGTGAAACCCTTAATCCCCCCACACCAGACGTAAAAATGTCCAAACCCCAAGAAGGGTCTCCCAACGAGACCAGTGAAGATGGATCCCTGCCAAATGAAGATACCTGGGTCCTTCAATCTTCTAGTAGAATCAAGAGATCTCCTATTCTTAAGGTTGCAGACCCAAATCCAATGATCAGCAATAATCATTATGAACCCCTTGATACCTTAGAAGTCTCTAGTGTAGAGAAGGAAGAGCAAAAAGAAGATTGCCTGCCCAGCTTAATGGAAAACTCCCTTAGGAAACTTACGAAAAGGGAGATAATGGAAGTTATCCTGAGCAATCCACCAAGGTTAGACGAGGAGAAGAAGGAATATCAGGAACCCCAAACTCAAGAAAACAAGAAACCGACTTCAACAAAAGGTAGAAGAGCTGAAAGAAGGAATGAGGCCGATAAAACCAGAATAGTTCATGAGCTAAAGGATCAGACATTAGAACGTCATTTTATAATTAAATTTGGTGATAATTGCCTCGAATCAATTTCT
This sequence comes from Gerris buenoi, assembly GCA_001010745.2. Taxonomy (NCBI): domain Eukaryota; kingdom Metazoa; phylum Arthropoda; class Insecta; order Hemiptera; family Gerridae; genus Gerris; species Gerris buenoi. Next base: position 100,334 of record KZ653064.1, on the reverse strand, counting down.
CCTTTTAAAATACAAAAGGAAATTATAGAAAAAATTGGCAAACCCACTGCCATGAAATTAATGGGAAAAAATATCATCAACATAGAGATAAAGGATAAAGCCCAAGAAGAAAACATTAAAAAAATGTCTACAATCCTGGGCACACAGGTACAAGTCACACCAAACGAAAGATTAAATCATTCGCAAGGTGTGATCTCATGCAGTGGCCTGAGAATGTGCTCCGACGAAGAAATACAGCAAGAATTAGCGGACCAAGGCGTAATTAAAGCTCAGGGGTTAATGCGGAGGTTTGAAGGGAAGTCAATTCCAACTAACTCTATACGCTTGACCTTTAATAAAGCAGAACCCCCCCAATTCATACTTGCATCTATGTTCTACAGAATTAAGGTACGAATGTTCATACCAGCCCCTCTTCGGTGCTTCAAATGCCTACGCTTTGGCCATACAGCCAGCCGCTGTAATAATGAAGAGCGTTGTATATGTGGCAAGTTAAAGCATGAAGACAAAGAGAATTGTGACAAACCACCAGCATGTGTCAACTGTCAAGGTGAACACATTACAATATCAAACAGATGCCCTATTTTAGAGAAGGAAAGGGAGGTGCAGAGAATAAAAGTAGAAAATAAATTACCTTTCTGGGAAGCTAGAGAATTAGTGTACAGCAAATCCTATGTACAACCCAAAACCACTTACGCCCAGAAAGTAACAGCTAAAAAACCATTAGAAACTAGAGAGCAATTGAAGGAACAGTCCAGAGTAGATAGAACCGAGAAACTAGGTACAATGAATCATCCAAGAAGCAGAACCGTCCCTTCCCCAAAATTTCCCACAACCCCCTCCAAACTATCCCCTACTAAACCAACCCCAACCTCCCCCACATCAGAAGACCCTTCCAGTGGCAACCTTCATAACCTAGGGACTCAACGTGTTAAGTCACCACCCATCCCTCGTAAAATGGCTGACCCTCTATTACCGGCCAATTTGAAGACCACTTGCACATCATTACAAAAGAAGGGAGACAAAGTAGAAAAGGAGGAAAGGCCCTCCCTTTATGATAGTGATACGTCATCTGGTGTGTCAGCAGGGGAAGGGCTGAATAGAAGACGGAAAAGGCCTACCAACCAAGAGGCCACCTCTAAAAAAAGTCCTGAGGAAAATGACTTTAAAAGGAAAAAAGGAGGGAAAAAAAACCGAACCAGAAGCAAAGAGTCTGATGATGCTGAGAGAGGAAGTTGCAGCACAAATAATCCTAATGACAACTAACATGAATGGCAACGAATGTTTCCTTCAATGGAACTGCCGAGGAATTTACAGTCGTAGGGATGAACTGCGATTCCTGGTGCGCGCCCACCAACCCATTGCGGTGGGGCTACAGGAAACACATTTGAAGCCTTGTGCCACATTCAAATGCGGAGGATACATAGCTTATAGGCAAGACTTAAGACCTGAAATTGGAGGTAGAGCGCACGGAGGGGTGATGATTCTCGTTCGAGAAAGTACAACT
>KZ653064.1:83454-96298 GCA_001010745.2 Gerris buenoi | reverse complement strand
ACTAGAGGTCGACCAAGAAGTCATGAACACGGTAGAAACTGAAAGCTTAGCTTCGTTTAAAGACGGAACTTCCGAGTATTGCCGAAGTCAGTATAGTCGGGTGCTATTCTAGTTTGTATGAAATGCGAAGTTATGTCAAATCTCACAAATAACAACAGGAAGGTTTCCAATCTGTTAGGTTTCCTGTTTTGTTTGTTTATACAGTACGAGTTATAGTCACAACTAAACTATTTTCAATTTTACGATCCACAAATCCATGGTCCATGGGACGATGCAAATACAACGGACGCTACAAATAACGGGGTTGGAAATCAAAAGTTACAAATCAAACTCAGAAATAAAGAGGAATAATCAATAAATAATAATATAAAGATATTATCGTATAGTAGGAGTGATTTCTTATCAGGTACAGTGTTGCCTGAAGCAAAAAATATAGAAGTTAAAAAAATAAAATGATTAATAACCAAAGAACAATACTGTTTCTTGACAGTGGTCTGTTTTTATTAAAAACTGACTGTACAAGACGACACTAGCGCACTCATCGGATTTCCATGACTTCTTGGTCAACCTCTTAAAACAATTACACCAGAACTTTCCACTTTGAGCCCTTTTTGTGCACCATTTGACTGGAATAAAATTGGTTGAGGTAGCGTATATGGGCATCATTAATAAATTCCCTTCTTTAAAAAAATTCATAATCTAATTTGTTAATTTCAGAAGTGGAGTTGAAAGTGGAATAGAAACGAGAAGATTTAGTCTTCAAAGTGCGGATCAGTCTCTCAGACCGTACACCTCTCTTCAGCTTCCGCTGGCTGCCTCGTCCAGGTGTCACAGCCTCACACAGTTCTAATCCTGTAGCTAACCAATTGTATTAAAAACTTGGCTGTACATTTAATACTGAGTAGATTTTCTCAGTTAAATGCTATTTTAATGAGCGAATAATGAAAACAAATTGTTAAGCAAGAAGTAACTGTGAGGTTAACTGCTGGTCAAGCGAATAGTTAAGCCAACCGGGACCATTTCCACTAAAATTATATTTTTTGTTAGAATTATGACAATACGTTGAATTAGTAAGAACACGACAAATTAGAATGCTAGCTTGTTTGCCAATGAAGTAAGTTTAATTCTTACCTGATTAGATCCGTTTCATGTTTACATATCAGAAGGTAAACTTGCTTATTTAATATTGGCTCTAGAGAAAAATATGTACCTACTGATTAAACTATTTTACAAAAAGAAATTAATTTATCAAGAGAACCTTAATTACAAAATGTATATAATATATTTCCTACCACAGCTCAGGCCTCAGCCCAGCCTAGTGCCGGGATCAATTTATTGTTCCATATATATTTGATCATCTGAATAAAAATTCTTTAAAAAAAAAAATTATATATATATATTTCAAGTACAAAATGAAACAAGTTTTGTGTTTTTGTTTATTTTGATGGGAAAGGAAATGGAAACGATTGTTATTCTAGAGAGTTTCAAATAGTTTGGGTTCAGTGAGAGACGGGAGGTATGTCCTCGCTCGTGCACTTTCCTCTTCATCTTCCCCTTCGACTTGCGCTTCCTCTTTTCCTTTCAACATGACTCACACATGCCTGCTGAGTCTGACTTGAGGCATTCAATTCTTTGCTCACACTTCATTGTCCTAGTGTGTATTTTATCGATGTATAAAGAAGCAGCAGTATCAGCTATCTTATTACTTATCATTTGCAGTGTTATTTTACAATGTTTTTAATAGTCAAAGTGTGGAGGGGTTTTCAATCAGGAGGCATTTTATGCTCCATTATTAGGGACCCTTCAACTTTTTGGGCCTTCCGCCTTAATTTGTTTATTTTCATACAGAGCAGGAGGGGGAAATAAAAAAACTGTTATTTCATAATATAATAACGTACATGCTTAACCTATGAAATCCTAAAAAGTACTTGGAAACAAGTACTACCTGGTTATGTTTTTAAATTATTAATTTTTAATTGATAATAATTATTTTTACTACGGTTTTATTAGCAGTATAAATCTTGCAATCATTTTTAACTAACTTCCTGAGTAGCTAGACATTTGAAACTTTTAGAATAGCTCAGAACACGATGAAAATGCATTATTTTAATCATTTTAGCCATCTTTCAGCAGAATTTAATTCGTTTTCAGCAAATTTTGCTGTATGGAAAGTTAGATCGGAAAAAATCCGCAAGTTATTTTATGTTTTTTAACTTATCCCATATCTACAATCTTCATTTTGACAGGTTTCAAATTTAAAAACTTAGTATATAAAAAGTTGTTTTTATTGTGCAATTTTATATATTAATTAATAACAGTTACTGATCAATTCGATTGTAAATTACGGATAGATAAATTCCAAACAATAAATAAACACATAACAAAATCAACAAGGACAGGATGTTAAACGATAATCGAACTTATTGGATACACTAGTGCTGAGGCATGCGTCATGTTTATAAAGGTCCATTTGACTTGCACGAGGCATGCAAGTCTCTCGTTCATCACAATGATGCATGCCTTTGAGAGTGTGGACATACCTAAAGAAAGATAAACATGCCCCTGGGAATCAAAGCGTTGAGCCGATCTCAGGTTCAATTTCCATTACCACAGATCGGGGTAAATTTTGATCTTTCAATAAAATAAATGAATGATTTGGATGTGATGGTTTGCTTTTTATTTTGGCTTTGTTAATACAGTAGAGTCTCGCTGCTCCGGATCTCAAACATAGAGAATAGACTTAAAATAGAGTTGACATTTGGCACGATTTCTTGTCCCTTCATGAAAAGCATGAAAAGTGACACCATCTGTTGTTCGTTGCATCAACTAAAAAAAGGGGTGGGGATGAAATGTAGCGCATTTAGTTCCTCTATGCCTCTACTAGGTGTCGCTAGTAGTCATCCCCTAAAATTCGCATTTTATAAATACTATGCTTAGTTATTACAAGTGTCACTTTATTTTGTTTTTTATCACATCTTTTTTTTAAACATTTTATTTAGTAACAAAATGTTCATATAAAGTAATTTAAAGTAACAACTTGTAATAAACTAAGCATAGTATTTATGAAATGAGAACATAAAGAACAAACCTAATATACTTTTTTGTCACAACCTTTTTATTTTATTATTGGTGTTAGAGCAGCTTGGAACACAGCATTTTCTGAATCTTTTGACCATAGTAAAAGGAAATTGATGTCGGTGAATTTAAAGAAAACAACAAATTATAAGGCTTCGAAAATGATTTACATAACTCTTTAAGTACTGAAAAATTTAGTAAAAAAAAACGTCAACAATCCTTTTAAATTAATTATCTAAGACCAAAATAAACCGCTGTCATTTTTTTTCCCCCAATTCTTGAAATTTTTGAGAGCAGCGCATTCTATGAGCCGTTCCACGAACTATTTTCCAAGTTTTGTGACGTCATGATGGGACACGGGATTTTTCAACGAATGCCACCCCCCTGATCTCAAAATAAAAATAAAAATTATACAGTTGGTCTAAATTTAACTTGTGGTTTAAAAATCGGACCTACTTTGTACATATTATTGTGACTATATAAGTATTTTAATGATAAAAAAAAACCATGAATTTTAATAGTTATACCGAACTAAAACTTGTTTTACAGACATTTTAAAAATGAGTTTCAGTGAACCAGGAGGCTCTACTGTAAAGAAATTATGTTTTAGTAAAAATGTAGTGTAACTACTAAACATAGTGTCTCTGCTTATACAGCAAATGTATTACCTAAGTACAACTTGTTTTGTCACACATTAAATTCTATAAATATTTTAATCTATTTTAGAAATGGATGTTGTTTTAAATGTCTATCATGAAAATGTCATCAATAAATTTATTTTCATACTGTAAGTATATTTATTTACTTGACCTGTTAAGCTGTAGTCCTGTGAAATAGTAGTTTGTCAGGGGAAAAATACACTATTTTTTTTTCCTCCATTGATAATACAAATATCAATTTGCCACCTTGTAAAAATGGTTCAGAGAAAAATAATAGATTGGCGCCTCTATCAAGAGTAAGTTGCTTTGGAGAACTGCTTTAACCCCTATTTCTGCACCACCTTTATCAGGGTCATATAGACTGACTTGATCACGAATACGTGTGTGGAAGAAACTCAGTACAAAATAGTGAGAATGGAGGTTTTGTGGTTTGGTGTGTGACCAGGAAAGGGCGGCTATCTCGAATGTGGAGTAAAGGTGAATTCAGCAGGCTGTACTTACCATAAACTTTGGGTGGTTCCTTCATCAACTCATAGACTATTCCTTCATCATGGGATCATTTAGTAATGTTAAAAATCACTCATTAATGAATCATAGAAATTCTTGAATTTTATTTAAATATGATTTATTGATAAATTCTTAATTATATTTGCACAATTAACTTCTTTTTTTTTATTTATTAAACATGTTATATTTCATAATTACTTACATCCAAAATACTCACAACTTCAAGCCCCTAAACCATTTGTCTGAGGTAAAATATATACATATATGATATATGTATAAAAAAAAAAAATTGTAAGGCAGTTAATGTTTGTAAAGTGCCACTTTTTTTCAAAAAGTGCTTACTTTAATAGTTTTAAGCAAAAAAGTAAAATAAAAACTGCTATTCGGAAGGTTTTTAAATTCGAGTCAAATTTCAACAAACCCAAGTCATGAAGTGAAAGGCAATTTATTGTAGTTTATTTTTGTACAGGTACAATTATCTGATTTCTCTAAAAAAGCAAATTTCTATAATACACGTGAATAACTAAGAAAAAAGTGAATTTTCTCAATTATTTAAAATAATTTATTGATAATTTGTTTCATCATCTCGGAGATTGAATGTTTCGCAGGAAAACAAGTTACAGTCACTACTTCCACTATAACAAACTTGTGTACGACGTGTACCGATTCTCCACGTAGAGAAGTGTTACAATCAACAAAATTCATAGCAACAAAGCATAAAGATTTGACCAACAAACTTTTAATATTGGCCGTGTTTTGCATTGCTTTATTTTCTTAGATCTGTTTATAGAAGATTCTTGCTCTACCACTCTAATAATTTTTGCGTTAGGAAATTAAATTAAGAATTTATACAAAGGAGTGAAGAACAAAGAAGAACACCGTTAATATAAAATCACTCCAGTAATAGTAGTAGTAGTAGTCTAGTACTTCCTACTACGGGTAGGACGAACCACATGTTGGAACCTTGCAATTAGGCCATCACTCAGGCCCTTTTTACGCCCCGTGGTGGAGAGTTCCAGTTACTTCACACATGATACATTTGTACATTGTAGCGCCGAAGCGAGTATGATGTGATCATTAGTAAGCTATATGAGCGTGCGTCAAAGTGCGGGGGAATCAAACCCACGACCTCGAGTTGCCTCGACTCAGAGATAGCTATGCGTGGTGTCTTTAGCACCTCGGCCATCTGGCTCCCTAAAATCACTCCAAGGTCAGAGTCTACAAATTTGAAAAACCAAGATTCAATATTTAAACTATAAGGAACAAGTGGATTTTTTTTTTTTTTTTTTTTTTTTTTTTAAGTGGTTAGTTTGAAGATGTAGATGGAGTTATTCAATGGGTGAAAATGGTACAGCATAAAAATCTTCCTAATTTTGTTTTAAAAAATTTCTATAAAGCAATTTTTTTTTCTGGAACCATCAATTTGTTTGTATGGAGGTCAGGGACATGGTTAAACTTTTATTTATATGGACTACATTTTATAAATCTGTAATCAAAATTGTCAGAACCATTTTTTAGAATATTTTTCTTCTGATTTTATGGGGGTTAGTGCCCCCAAATTTAAAGTCTTTTTCTCGAAATCTGATTTTTTTTCTGCTGGTCATGCAGTGTTTTTTTTATTATTAATAGTTCAATTCAGTTTAATTGCTTAGAAGGGGTTAAGGTGGATCAATGGTGACAAATAAGTGTTTCAAACCACTGAAGACTTTGTTTTTACGGTTAGTCTTATTAAGTATTATTTGTTATCTTTGATATAGAAGTTATAAATCATTACAAATTAAGGACAAGGTTTAGCCTCATTGTAACGTTTAATTAATTTATCCCGTCAACAATAACTCTTTGCATTATTACTAATGAGAGATGGGAAAATTGTATCACCCTTATACAAAACTATAGTAAAACGATAGAAGGGCATGGATGAAAAAAAACTATTACATTCTACTACATAAGGTAATTTATTATTTTTATTTCTTTATATATATATTTTTAATTTTTTATAAGGTGAAACAAATTTACCTTGAAATACATTTTTTCGATAAAAATAAATTTAACAAAACGGCAATATTAATAATTTCTACAACGCCGATTTTGAGTAGGTTTCGAGGAAAAAAGGAAAACTTTGACTGCAGTCAGTTAAAATACAATTTACAAGTTTTATACAGACTCTAGGTCGACTTCAAACCGTCCACATTAGAACTAATTTACACAATTACTCTCTTGGGGAAATTCAAAATTAAAATGTGTATTATCACCAAAACAATTTAATTATTTACAGTAAAAAAGTTCAAAACTTTTGAAAACCATTAAAAGAAAAGAAAATGAATCTTCGTCTTTATCCTTAGTAATAAATTAACGTCAAAGGCTCGTGAAGAAAAGAATTCAGCGGGATTATTTTTTAGACTTCTTGTGTTTCTTTGATTTCTTGCGACTCTTGTGTTTGTGCTTCTTCTTCTTCTTGCCCTCGTCGTCCGACTCTGAGTCCGACGAGGAGCTGGAGGAGCCCGAGTCGGAAGAAGACTCGTGTTTACTTTTGCTCTTCTTCTTACTCTTCTTCTTCTTTTTACTCTTCTTCTTCTTCTTGTGTTTTTTGGGGGATTCTTTAGATTCGTCGGTGCTGACTTCGTCAGAACTGTCGGCCGGTTGAGGAGAAGCCTTGGGTTTCTTCTTGAGAGGAGTCAGGAGTTCGTAAGTCGGAGATCTCCTCTTGGACGTAGAGTCCGCTTCCGCAGCTAAACTCTGTTTCAACTCGAGCCTGTCTTCGTCGGATATTTCGTAGACGTAAGCCCCTTCCATGGAGCCTTTCCTCTTGAGATGTTCTTTCTTGACGTCGTCCTTGGTCTTGAGGGACAGGACTTTACGCTCCGGGACTTTACGGTCCTGATGGTTGTGATGGTCCCTGTGCAACACCCTGGCCACCACTTCTTGGTCGCTTTTCGGCACCTTGCCGTACTTGCAGTCTCTCTTGGAAGTCTTGTCGTCTACCTTGGCACCCAGTCTCTCTTTGGCCGATATCCTGGTCTTCTCCTTCTCGGGCAGGACTATGCGGTCGGTCTTCCTCCTCCTGGAGGAGTCGTCCACGTCCATCTTGATGGGAAGTGCTACAGACTTAACAGGCTTCAACTCTTTAGCAGCAACTTCCTTCATGTACTGGTCCATGAGTAACGTGTCCTTGTGAGTTATCCTGTCCCTGTCTCTCTTCTCAGTCTCTCTTCTTCTCTCCCTCTCCTCTCTTTTCTCGTCCCTGTGTTTGTCCTCTCTCTCTCTCTCCCGCTCTCTGTCCCGTCTCTCTTCTCTCCTCTCTTCCCTCCCTTTCTTCTCTTCGGGTTCTTTCTTCTCCTCTTTTTCTCTTTTCTCTTCTTTCTCTTTCTTGTCTTTTTTCTCCGTAGTCTTAAGAGAGGCTTCCTTGATGGGATTGACACCCTTTTTAAATATGGCGTTCTCGGCTCTCTTGAGCACTTCGGAAGTGACTTGTTTCTCCTCTTCGAGATCGTCCAGGTCGTCGGTGGTGTCCAACTCGAGAGGTCTGACTTCGTTGTGGCTCATCAGAATGTCCTCTTCTTTCTCCCACTTGGAGAGTTCCGGCACCGGAGCGAGCATCACGTCCTTGTTGTCGGCTTCGGAAGGTTTCTTGACCGGCGATTCCGGTTTCTCGTGTTTGAGGTTTTCAAACGGTTTCATATCGACGTTGGCACCGAGGTCTTTGTAAAGGTCGTCGGGTTTGAACAGTTCCACTTTGGCTTTCTCCTCTTCACCGAGAACCGACGTGAGAGCAGATTTCGGATCCGACGAGGCCTCCGGTTTTTTCTCCACAGTCTCTTGATTCGTTACGACGACCTCCAGTTTATTATCCGCAAGCTCCACCTTCTTATCCGGAACCTCCGGTTTTTTCTCAGCACCGTCCTCTTTCTTCTCTACCAGGTCAGTTTGTTTGAGTGCAGGCTCCTGCTTGTCCCCGGTAAGCTCCGGTTTGTCATCTCGTTCCTCTACGACTTGTTTAGGTTGGGATTCGTCTTTAGACACGGTGGAGGTGACTTGGTCGTGCTCTCTCTCCCTGTCCTTGGGTTTCCTCTTCTTCTTCTTTTTGTCCGAGTCTTCTCGTCTCTTCTTCTTCTCCTTCTTGCTCTTCTTCTCCTTCTCGGGGGACCTGGGTTTGTCGGACTCTGGTGACCTGACGAGAGACTCCCGCTGGTTGATCCTGTCCCGCTCCTTGTCCTTCTCGATGATGTCCTGTATGATCCTGTTAGCAGACAGTTCTCTCTCCCTGCGCTGCTCCCCCGAGGGCTCGTACCCCTCCATCCTCCTCAGGTCCAGCTCTCTGTCTCTGATCTGCTCCCAGCTGCTTCCTATCCTCGGGTCCCACTCCGCGTTGTTCTCGTAAACCTTCGTGTAGCCCCTCGAGTAGTTGTACTCTCTCTCGTACCGATCTCCGTACCTAAAAAAACAAACCGTCTGTTAAAGAGACCGATAAATACGCAGACAAATTAATAATCGCTTCCTCTTCAACAAGCAACAATAATTAATCTGTAAAAATTGAGACTGCTGACTTAAGAAAAAAAAATAAAACAAATTTGAGGGGACAAACTTAACATTTTGGTAAGTACTCTATAAACTTGCAATGCTTTGGGTAAGAATATGATTATTGTAATCCGTTATTCATTTAACTTTTTTTAAATTCCTAATATGTATGTTGGTTTGTAAGTAAGCACCGTATAGTAGAAAAACATTATGAGATTTAAAAAACACATCGATAAATAGGGATTTCATTTGAAAAGTTTCTTAAAAATGATGCTAATTAAAATAGCACTTATAATGACACTTCAAAAACAGGAAAAATAGCTAATGAAAATTAAATTTCAAAATTTGAAAAAGTAATGAACTATTTGATACATGAAAAAACCTTGTATAAATAAATAATTAAAATGACATGATCAATATATTGTGGTACATGCATTTTATAATTTATATATATATATATATATACTATAAAATGTGTGTACCACAAGGATATATATATATATATATATATAAACACTCACATACAGTTCTATTAAATTACAGTACAAAATAAATCTACAAAAATGGAGCGAGCATGGCCTAGCTTAAAGAATTACTGTTATTTGTTTTATAGTAGGATTATACAGACTGAACAAGAAATATCTTTCTTGTTCACTAAAAACCTAGAAAATCTAGATATCATTTAATTTGCTTAAATGTAATGCTCACGCCATTTTTACACAGTAAAAACCCGTAGGGTTTATTTATTATACAAAAGCAAGAGTAAGAATTTGACGAAGGAGCGAAGACACAACCCAGGATCCTCCAGCGCTCTCAATCTGAAACATTTCTCTCACTTGCCTCATATTTAAATTAATAAATTATAACAATTACTTCATAGTACGACACATCAAATTGTTTTAACACATTTGTGAAGGGGTACAATTATTTTAAATAATTGAAAACATAAGATGGATGCTGATAGCTTCAAGTAGTTACTTACTTTCAAGCTTACTTACTTTTATTCATTTTACTTTTACTTATATTTATTTTTTTTGTTTCTTATAAAAAAACATAAAAAAAGAATGGATACTTGACGATAACATTATCTTTTCAAATAATAAATACTCAAAAATGGTAATAGGTAAGATACCATCCGGCTAACAATGAAAACTTGAATTATTTCAGAAATTTTTTTAAGCAGTACTGGTACGTAGAAATAGGTTTAAATATTCCTTACTCCAAGAGCCCGTGTAAAATAAACATATTTTAATTTAAATCAAATTATAATTATTATTAACTACAGGAAACAGACGGAGAAAAAAAAATCTAATTGATTGTACTAGGTACTAGGTATTGTACTGGGTACTTCATAATTATAAGTGTTATTTCTCGGTCTAGTTCTATGTCATTAATGTTGACTTTTCAGACTTGTAGAAAAATTGAAAGCTTATGGTATCATTAACGTCAGAGAAAATCATTCTCCTGAGTAGCTTAGTTGGTTAGAGCGCTATACTGGAAATATAGAGGCCTATGGTTCAAATCCTGGCGCTGGAGTCTATTTTTCTCCGTCTGTTTCCCGTAGTTGATAATAATTATTATAACGATTTAAATTAAAATTTAATCTTTCCGTAGTATGAATACTACCAAAATCGTAAAATATGAATAAATAAACATATTCGTACCCATTCCCAAAACTTATTCATAAGTTGTATTCACCCCTCTTTTATTATATAGCTAATAATAAAAAAAATGCAACCACTTATTAATGATCAAAAAAGTTTAGTAATATTGATATTTTAACACATTAAGATTGACTGTAGTTGCACGGCTGGTGGTGGTTGGATCTCCAGTGCATCTGAGTACTCGTCCCCTGCCCCCAGCCGTTTGTATCCACAGAGCGACCCCAACAGCAAATTTTTTAAAAGATTCATATTTAAATTGTGTTATCTTATTTGCATTATCTGAACCTGTCACAAAGGTACGTTCCTGAATTGCAAGACAAGTTGAATGGGTTAAAATAAATAAGTAAATATAAATAAGATACATTTTTTGTAACAACCTGGTTTATTCATTTTTAAAATAAATAGTTGGATTAAAAAGAAAATGCCTATGAAAAAGAGCAATTGCACAGAATAAAGAATTTATTTAGTTTTGTTGCATAATCGCATATTTTGGAAAATCAATTGATACATTCGTATAATATTGTAGTTTTGATGTATAAATAATTTATTAATACTGAGAAATTCACAAAAGAAGATAATTTATCAATAAAATAGTTGATATTAGCAACTTAAAAGATACAAAGCAACTGAGCTGCTCAAAATAATGACTTTCAACTGGCTTAGGCTCTATCAGTATCAGAGTTGAGTCGATGGAAATGTGAATCTATAAGGTTGTACTAGTGTTTTAGACCTGGTACTCGTAGTTTAGATCCTTCTCCAGANTAGGGCTCGGCAATATATGCAAAATAAAACCTCGATATATGCATGAAGTTGCCCAATATATGCATTTATACATATGCACGAAAAAATCTAAAATTGAGACACTAAAATGCGCTCAAAACAGTTAAACTATTAAATAATAAGTGCTGGTAAAAGAAGAAAAAAATAGTGACACGAATTATCCGCCATCTTGGATTTCCAGTAAATCAGATCAAATTGCTAATCTTATTTTTTCTATGGCCCACCAGACCGCACATTTTTCTATATTTTTAGTAATACAGCGGAACTACGATTTTAGGGGGGAGGGACGTTTTTTGACAAAATGGCGCCAAAAACTTAACACTAACCCTAAGAAGTATATATATTTGTAATCTACTCTTTAATACCTTTCATTTGATACCCCGCTTAATTTTTGTGCGACGTGAATTATACACCATTTTGAATTTAAACAGCTGATAATTTTGAGTTCGCTATATTTTTCCTATGTGCGCGTCAAAACGATCTTTTATACCTACTGGAAAGTTTCATGATTTTATCTCTTTTGGTTCAAATGTTATTGTAAACGTACAGAGTGACAGACAGACAGGCACAGGAACGAAACTATAAGGGTTTCTTTTTTTCTGGTTTTACCAAAGAAACCCTAAAAAAAAACGGGAAAATATGACTTTTGTCATGAAATGCCAAATATATGCATTTATTCCCAAAACTTGCTCAAAATAATGACTTTCAACTGGCTTAGGCTCTATCAGTATCAGAGTTGAGTCGATGGAAATGTGAATCTATAAGGTTGTACTAGTGTTTTAGACCTGGTACTCGTAGTTTAGATCCTTCTCCAGATTTTTTTCCCAATTTAAAACCTAATTGATTATACAGTAGTCTCGCTAATCCGGGATTGACGGGACCGGACCCAGTCCGGATTACCAAAAGAGTCCAGATTAAACGGAATCAATTTTAAAATGTCTAAAAACGAGTTTTAGTTGAGAAAAACAGTTAGTGGCAGTAAAAGTTACTTCTACTAGACTCAAAAACATGCTTGTACAACGTATGTCCCTATTTTAGGACTGTTCTGTCACCAGTCCGAATATCAAATTAATTAAAATAAAACTTAAATCAAATCTACTAAGGAGGTGCAGGTATAGAAGGTACTTCCAGGGAAACAAGCTGTGATCCAAAATGAAATTCAAGTAAACGAATAATCATTTCACAAAAAGTTAGGACATTATACACATGCGGCTTGGCGAAATTTCATGGAACTGCGTTGAGCCGCCATTACATGTTTCTTAAAACCCTTTCACCATCTCAGTCGTACATTATTTTATTTCCTGGAATACACAGCCTTTATATCTTCCGGCCTACATTTCTATGGAACCAAAAGAGATTTGTCAATTTTCTTACTTAGGCCTCATTCAAACTAGAGATTCCGGAATGCGATTCACGAATCGGCGATTCTCATGATACATTGCGGCTTATGGCTCCATTCAGACTAGGATTCCGGTATGCGATTCGTATGAGATTCTCAAATCGAGAATCCCGTCCCCGTGAGCCGCCTCGATTCTTTTTAGAATTCTTCCAGGAAAAATTCTAAAAAGCGGCTCATGATACATTGCGCTATATGGGTCCATTCAGACTAGGCGATTCCGAATCGCATTCTTTTTCTATCCTCTT
>KZ653064.1:54947-73890 GCA_001010745.2 Gerris buenoi | reverse complement strand
TAATTAATTAATTAAATTTAATTAATTAATTAATTTGTTAAAATGTTGTTGTATTGGTAGAGAGTCTATGTGCCAAGTTTCAGCTCGATCGGATAAGTAGAAGAGGGTTAACTAGCCTTCCAAAAATGTTGACGCCAGGCACCCAGGCACCCACCCAGGCACAAAAGTGAAGTTAATATAAAGGATTTAAAAATAGAAATTGCACCGATAAACCCAGATACAAAAAAGTTGGTGTCCCTGTCTGTTGTCCGTGCAGACGCCAGGAGCCTAAACTACTGGGCCGATTTTGACGAAATTTGGCATACATCCAATTCGGAAAAAATTCTTGCAAAAGTTTTTTTTTTTTGTTCAATAGTCCCATTTATGTCACCATTATGATTATCTTAGGTTTTGCCCCATGGCGGACTTGTGGAAAAGGAGGGAGGGGTAAAAATGTGTGTTTTTTTTTGCTTTTATCTTCTAAAATAATCAAATTTTGGAAAGAAAAAAAAAAAAAAAAAAAAAAAAAAGCTTCAATATAAATTGTAGATGATTACATTGTGCAACAAGGAGTGACTAACTAAGCATGGCTGAGGGGCTTAAGGTGCTTGCCCAGCTGCCAATAAGCTAAGGCGACTCGAGGTTGTGGGTTCGATCCCGTGCCATCATACTCTGAATTGCATCTATGAATCAAGGACGGAGCAGGGATAGGGACACCCCTTGCCCTGCTGGAAGAGTGCCCCATAGTGGGGAATCTTCCCCTACTCTTCGACACACGCTTATATAGCTTACTAATGACCACACAGTACTCGCTTCGGTAGTACAATGTACAAATGTATGATGTGTGAAGTAGCTGCAACTCTCCACCACGGGGCGTAAAATAGGCCTAAAAGACGGCCTAACTGCAAAGTTCCAATAAGTAGTTCGTCCTACCGGTCTAGTAGGAAGTACTAGATTACTACTACTACTACTACTAAGAGGTTGGAAAGTGAAGGCAGGTTTACACAAATATCTTTGAAAATAACCTGTTATCATATAAGTATTTATAAGTATTAAGGGGCAAAACCTAGGACAGTCATATTGGGACATAAATGAGACCATTAAAACAAAAGAAAAATCTTGAGTAGGAATTAGTTCTGAATTAAGTGATTTTTGTGTCTAATCCTACCAAACAAAACTATTGGTGAGTTTTTCTTTATGTATGCATCTTTAAACACAAAATTCTTTCAATACGAAAAAATATTTTGTTCCCCTCAGTTTCATGTTAAACAGTGTTCTTCACAATCATGGCTTTAATGTGTCCAAATTAATTATGTTTTTCAGAGGTTTCCATTTCTGTAAACCACCACGGGCTGTTTGAATGAAAAAATTGCCGTCTTAAATATTTTAGAACCTTCGACATCAATTCAAAAATTTTTAATGGTCTATGCAGCAATTTCATAGTCCAGAAAAAAAAAAGCAAAAAAGTGTGACTAACATCAAGCTATTTGTGTCTTTCAGAGTCTTTTAAGAAAGTGGCCATGTGAAGTGGCCCTCTTTTTGGTGGACAATGTGATTTTTGTGATCCTGAGCATGAACTTAGTTAGTAGACCAATAATCAAGTTAATGAGTTAATAGGTGACCTCTTAGAATTAGAGTCATATTTGACTAACTAACCTATTTTTCTAGCAGATAGCCCAGTGTGCAGGCTGTGTGAGGAAGAGGATGAAACCCCTTCTCATCTTATTAGCAGCTGTCCTGCATTAACACACCTAAGGTGGAGAATCTTTGGTTTAGCCATACTGCCAATTGAAGAACTAAGGTTACTTCCCCTAAGCAAGGTGCTCACTTTCTGTGGGTCTGTCAGCTTGTTAAGAGGATAGGGTACTATAGGCTGGACTATTAAACCGGGTTTGCACCTTGGATCCACTCATGAGGACTTATTGCTTCGGACTTTTTTCTAAATAAAGAAAAAGTCCCCCGGGGAAAAAAAACAAAAACAAAAAAACTAACCTATTTATTACGAGACAAACTACTATCAACTTGATTATTGGTCAACTAACTAAGTTTGTACTCAGGATCATGAAAATCAACATTGTCCACCATAAATGGCGGGACATGGCCGCTCTCCACTGGTTTGTTTTATTCAAATGTCTATTACCAAGCTATGTCCCACAGACGAACTTAGCTGACCACATTATATTCTTAAACTTATACACAAAATTCTAGCTTGATGTAAGGCAGACAGTTATTTGCTTGCTATCTCATGGACTATTAAAGGTTGACCAAGAAGTCATGGAAATCTGAGGAGTGAGCTAGTGTCGTCATGTACAGTCAGTTTTTAATAAAAATAGACCACTGTCAAAAAAACACAGTGTTTTTCTTTGGTTATTAATCATTTTATTTTTTTAAATTCTATAGTTTTTGCTACAGGCAACACTGTACCTGATAAGAAATCACTTCTACTAAACGATAATATCTTTATATTATTATTTATTGATTATTCCTCTTTATTTCTGAATTTGATTTGTTACTTTTGATTTCCTACCCTGTTAATTGTAGCGTCCTTTGTATTTGCATCAACCCGTGGATTTGTGGATCGTACGAAAATCGTTTAGTTGTGACTATAAATTGTACTGTATAAAAACAAATAAAACAGGAAACCTAACAGATTGGAAACCTTCCTGTTGTTATTTGTGAGATTTGACATAACTGCGCATTTCATACCAACTAGAATAGCACCCGACTATACTGACTTCGGCAATACTTGGAAGTTCCGACTTTAAACGAAGCTAAGCTTTCAGTTTCTACCGTGTTCATGACTTCTTGGTCAACCTCTAGTAATGTTAGTATAGTTTTACTTTATAATCACTTAAAGAAAATCTCCCTAACAATCAGATTAATTTCATATTTCTTAAAAAAACAAAAAAACAATAGGGAACCTGCTAAGGTATATTTCAATTAATTTCGGGTGCAATATTACTGTCAAAGTTAAGGTTTTTTCTATGACAATATTTAAAAGCGTCTACACAAAATTCTAGCTTGATGTTAGTGAGAAACTTTTTTTCACGCTATCTACTGGACTATCATGTTTATTAATAATCTATTAACAGTGTGTTTTTAGAAAGCAGCAATAATTATTAAACATACATTAATCTTGTATTGTATTGTCTTTCGAACAGTTTGTTTAGTACAGAGGTAGGCTTAAATCTAAAAGATAAATAAACTAATGTAGATAGTTTTCTTGAAAGTTGAAGTTACGTTAGTGCTCTTATAGTATATTTCTCTGCCTGTTAAACCCTCATCTTCCTGTTACTTACTTGGTGCGATTTTCGGAACGAAGTTCCCTACGGCACGCTACAGCCTCCGGAGCACAGGAGTGAATCCAAACAAAACTTGACCAGTAACAAAATTGACCGTCACCAAAATCAACCATCACAATTAGAGATGTAAATGAAAAAAAAGGTTTTTTTTTTTTTTTTTTTCTCAAAATGTTCCGGTTTTTTTCTAAAAAAACAAACCAAGCCCCTCGTTTTTTTCACATTTCACGTTTTTTTTTTTTTTTTCAGATGCATTTTTTTCAACTAATTTTTATTATATTAAGAGCTTAACTGGTGGTGATGGTTATTTAACTCTGATATAAGAAGCAAAATTCCATAAGCTTCAATATAAATTGTAGATGATTACATTGTGCAACAAGGAGTGACTAACTAAGCATGGCTGAGGGGCTTAAGGTGCTTGCCCAGCTGCCAATAAGCTAAGGCGACTCGAGGTTGTGGGTTCGATCCCGTGCCATCATACTCTGAATTGCATCTATGAATCAAGGACGGAGCAGGGATAGGGACACCCCTTGCCCTGCTGGAAGAGTGCCCCATAGTGGGGAATCTTCCCCTACTCTTCGACACACGCTTATATAGCTTACTAATGACCACACAGTACTCGCTTCGGTAGTACAATGTACAAATGTATGATGTGTGAAGTAGCTGCAACTCTCCACCACGGGGCGTAAAATAGGCCTAAAAGACGGCCTAACTGCAAAGTTCCAATAAGTAGTTCGTCCTACCGGTCTAGTAGGAAGTACTAGATTACTACTACTACTACTACTAAGAGGTTGGAAAGTGAAGGCAGGTTTACACAAATATCTTTGAAAATAACCTGTTATCATATAAGTATTTATAAGTATTAAGGGGCAAAACCTAGGACAGTCATATTGGGACATAAATGAGACCATTAAAACAAAAGAAAAATCTTGAGTAGGAATTAGTTCTGAATTAAGNTTTTTTTTTTTTTTTTTCATGAAACATATTTATGTTATAATGTTTAAACTAATCTATAGGACATATTTAAATTTTATTGCTGCAGTAAAATATTAATTAAAGGTATTTTGATGACGTGCAACTGCTTTTTATGTTAAAAACATACCTTCTTTAGCATCGGTGAAAAAAACATGCTCGTGAAAAAAAAACACATTTTATGTTAGAAAAAAAATGACACCTGAAAAAAAAACCGGTTTTTTTACATCTCTAATCACAATACCGACCGTCAAGAAATCCACTGATGACAATAACTTGTGTAAAAGTCGACCAATTTAGTTGAAATTCGGTACACATTTTCATTTAACATATGTCCAGGATGAGTTGGTGGACAACGTTATCTGCCCCTGTCCCCCCGCAATACTCGCGTAAACGTAACCTTCAAATGTAAAATTTTTAGGACGGGGAAAAAATTTTAACTTGGTCTATTCAACGAGACAAATAACATTTTTATAAACAAATTGATTTAGTAAAACCAACACCGACACCGCTATGATGTGTTAAAGATAGCTTAAAGTATTAAAGCAGACCTAAACTTTTAAAATATTCTACTTACTTGGTGCAATGTTTGGCTCATACGAGTGCAGTTTTGTAGCCGTAAGTAAACATAAGCTTTTTTCTTTTAAGTTTAATCAATAGTTTGCTGAAACGGCTGTTATTTTAGCCTTCTTATCCGAGTATTATATGCTTCCTCTAGCAGTATCATCAATAAATAAATGAAATCAACCAAGAGGGGGAAAAAATAATAATAATTTATTATCTATAAGCAATTAGATAACAAAAAGGATATTCTACTACTCTATGGACATTTTATTTTAAAACACTCTGACTAAAGGTAATAATGCAATCTAACAATTATATTTAATCATTAATTGTTTAGGGACAGAGAGGTGTCTACGAGGTTGTCATTCCTACCTCACACTCATCTTCCCCTCCCTTTTCAAGGCTTTCCTAAACATTCTATTTCTCTGCCGTATTACAACTATTTTCACTATTAAATGTATGTGATTTTAACAGGGGGAAAATTAAAATATATAAACATGGAGTAAAGGATGTTCACTATGTGTTTATCGGTGGTCAGACATCCCGTTGTGTAAAAAGTAAGAAATCACAGGGAAGTACTTGCATCAAAGTACTCTTTGGGTTTAGTAGATTTTTAAGCGTATACGTCTTGCTCTACATGAAAATAAACAAATATAAACAAATTTAGGCAGAAGGCCCCAAAATCAAACAAAAAAGGAAAGGGTCCTGGTTCAATTCCCCGGGAGGTCACAATGTTTTTTATCGGTAATGATAACAAGGTAAATTTTAATTTTCAAATTTTTAATTTACTGCCCTATAATAAGGTATTTGCATGAATTATTTTAAAAAAATTAGGACTAGCTGATGTAGGAAGGATATTTTAACTCATAAAACCAATAAGGAATGCAACTTTTAAAAAATATAAATATATATTGTGTTCTACTCTTCAGCAGCTTTCATTTGATACCCCACTCAAAAATTTTATAAATGTAAATTTTTGTGTTTACCACATTTTTTTTAATTGCGCATGCGCAAATCTAATTATGGACTTCTGTATTTTTTCCTGTGGTTGGGTCAAAAAGTTGCACCAGTGTTCCAAATTTAAGCACTTTCGCTTGAACGGTTCGGGCCCTATGAACCAAAGAGCGACGGACNTTTGTAACCTACTCATCAGCAGCTTTCATTACCGAAACATTTTTAAAAATAAAAATATTTGAGTTCACAACATTTTTGCAAATGGCGCATGCCCATATTAAATTTTTATCTTCTCCATATATTATGTGTGGATCAAAAAGTCGTGCCAGTATTTTAAATTTTAACTTTTTACCTTCGACGGTTTGGGAGATGTGAACCAAAGAGCGATGGACAGACAGGCACATCAGCCTCAGCATAAGGGGGGAAATATTATTAATTTAAATGATAACCTAATAATTTTTACCAATATTACAAGAGAAACAGAATATGGGTAAACTATTATTTTAGAAGGGTATGAATGTAGCTGATTTTTGAGAAAATAAAATAAAAAATAAAATAAAATTGAAATGTTAACTAGGACTACTCTTATATTTAACTAGGCTAATTATTCAGAATGTAAGAAAACATAATTAACTTGAGCTACAATGAGGACGAAACTAAGTGGTAAAGAGGCATTTCAGATTTGAACAAAGGAAGCAGATAAACGTAAAGAGCACTACATCTTATAGAATTGTAAAATAAAAAAAAAACTCAGAAAACAGTTATAAAAGGTTTACTTAATAGTCTAATTTTAATATTAGAGCAGCTGGAGTTCCAAATTTAAAATTATCTTTACCAATGGGGTCCTAACAAAAAATAGATTTAGAGGAATTAAAGAAAAAATGTCTGCATCTCCAGTAGGGAGAAAAAGTGATAATTTTGGATTAGTTTAGAGGGACTAAGTCAGGTCTTTTCTTCCCTGAACTCAAAAAGTAGGGAGAAAAAGTAAGTTCTGCCAACTTAACTGTTTTATAAATAGTATAGAATGAATGGCTAATGTAATAAAGTTGTTGAAATCAGGTTGGTGACATGGCTTTTTTGGCCTTCTTTATCATTGTTTATAACCTGCATCTAAATAACCTTCTATTTGAGTTTAATTCCAATTCTTATTTGTTTTTAATATTGTTATGAATCTCTTATATCTCTGCTGTTAAAAGTGCTAATAATTATTGGTATTTATTAAAATAATAATTAAAAACTGTGCAATGTGTATTTTCTCCCAACTGGAGATAAAATATTGTATGTACCTCGTGAGTTAAGTGCCATTATTCCCCTTGCGATAGTTATCTCCCGAGGCGCAGCCGAGGGAGCATATTAGTGTTATTCCCTCGGCTGTGCCTCGGGAATAAAAAACTCTATTTAGAATTCATGGTGAAAACTGATTTAGAAACCATGGTTCCTTCGGCTTTGCCTCAAGAAACAATGTTTTCGCTCAAGGAATAATGGCTTACTTTACTCCCTAGGTGCATAAATAACTATTATTTTATTCAGTCTAAAAGTTAGGAAATAAATGTTAGGAATGAGGCTTCCACAAGTGGAACAATTGATTATATCGCTAAGGTAAGGCAAGCTAACATCTTATATTATTTATCATTGTGGGCCCCTGAAAACATCAAATAAATCAACAACAGCTGGCTTGTCCATCAGTATTGACAAATATAATTTCATCGGCACTAACTAGTCAGTAGCCCCGGCAGCACACCCCCCTAACTTTACACACGGACCTTAAATAACAACTTTCCTTCTCAAACTGCCGACACTATTACTTACATATTGTCACATTATTATAATGATGAAAACCTTCCGGGATGCACGTACAACACAATTCTCTCCAAATTCAAAAGATTCCGATTTGCAATATGTCGAAGGAGCGAAACATCCAAGTGAAGCATAAGCAGTCCGAGTAAGAGAGAAAGCATTCGTGTATTTTTAGAAAATAAATGTAAATAAGATTTGTTTTAAAATAAACGACCTAGGTCAGGACATGATCGACTTTCTACAGCTTCACATCTTCTAATTAGAAAAAAGAAACGGAGTAAAAAACAGAAGGGACACTGCGAGGTCGACTTACAAACAAGAACCAAGAGAAACGAGCAAGCCGAAGAATCTTGAGGACAAAGATCGCAGGGCCGAGACAGACGACTTCTTCAACATCCGAAGTATAATTAAAGTAATAAAAATGGAAGACAATTAAAATTAAAGGATTTTCATGAAAACACAATAAATTCTTTAATTTAAAACGTAACAAAGCTTTCACATTTTTTTTTCTTTCTAATTACTAAATTTAACAAAAGAACATATTTTTTCAATTTATATTTAATGAGATTGGAATAAATTATAAATATAACAATTTATCACATACATATTATATTATCACAATTTTTAGTGAAAGGCTTCTTAATGCTATTCACCTCCCATCTTCGGAATTGACTCAGACATCGAGTAGAGAGGAAAAACTTCCCTCACAACAAAAAACAACAAGAGAAAAAATAGGTCTGAAACATGAAGACCGACTTATGACGTAATTTAGTCGTTACTGCCCCCAGTTTCCGTGTTTGCACACTGTAATCTCGGAAACTAGATATGCACTGGAAAAGTGACCGAGGGTTCATCGGTACCCAACTTCAGGGAAATCAGTTCGGTAATTTGTTTCACACCGAAATAGTTTAGTAAGCTGCACCGACAGAAAAAGTCTTGCTTTAAAAAATAAAATTTTGTAATGTTGTATTAAGTGGGTCCTTAGGGAATTAAAAACCACATACTCTTCTACGTCATATGGCTATATTTCGACTCCAACCTTGAGTAATTTTCAAGCATCCTTTTGAGATGCTTGAAAATACGTAGAAGAGTATGTGTTTTTTAAAGCCCTAAGGACCCACTTAATACAACATTACTGAATAATTCAAGGGATCACCTTCATCTATAATAAAATTTTGTTTTGCTTACACTAAACTTCTCAAACATTCAGTAATCTTTGGGCCTGCCAAACAGCTGATGGCGCACTGACCTGGAGGTAAAATAATAATAAACTAGTAGGCCAGACAATTTCCTGGTCTGCCAACAAGTTTTTGTGTGAGTGTGGTACAGAACGGGCGGTATCTTACTTCTTTTACTCAGTCTTGAAGCTTTCCTTCATTTGTTAACAATCTTAAGAGTCAAATAGTAAAAAAAAATTAAAAGTTTATACAGGCACAATTTTATCTGACGGGTCTGTTTAATGTAAACAGGGGATTACCTGCATTAAATGTCAAAAGTCTTGTTGTTTAACCATTCCGAAAATTAAGTAAATTTAATATTACTGACTTAAGCAATTTTAATATTCAACAACAACGATGGAATACATTAATCGTTGGAATGACCAAGACTTTGAATATGATCAACGAAGTTTGTGGATTCTAAGTTGAGAATGAGCTTGCTGTAAGAAGCAAAATACTAACAATAGTTACTTATCAATAGAGGTTTTCAAAATACTCAGACAATAGATAATAGCATTAAGAAGCACAACATAAAAGAACATCTTCATTACAACCAATATATAAGTATCACATATCTTCAGTAACAAGAAATAAATGGTTTTTAATGAAAGTACAATGATCGTTCTTCTCTACAAACATTAAATTATTTTAAGAGCTCCCAAGCAATTTGTAAAAAGACTGATAAGAACTATTATTTTGATCCGGTATCATGAGCCCAAGGGGCCAATCTTCAATTGAAATAAAAAAGAATAAGTAAGTGAAGGTATCGGAGATGCCATGTTTTCATCATTGTACTTTCACTTTGTTACCTAATTATAGTGAGATAAACATGTAATTGACATTTTTTCTTCTCTCACATAATGAGATTCTTGATTTCTGATTTATTGTCTAATATATAATTACTATAACTTGAAATAATAAAATTATTAATTGATAAATCACATAATATCATTTCAAGTTACAGAAGCACTTGTTTTGTCAACGAATGTCGATTTTCAAGGCTTGAATTACATCAACATCTACTTTGAATTACATCAACAAACTGCAACCTGATGTAAGAAATTGTAAGCGGTACAATTGATGAAACGAACCGCTTCAGTAGAATGCAAATAAAAATACTCTGCCAATTTGTGTGGCACACAGCTTCCTCGCATCCTATCCTCGTACTTTTATTTATTTATTTTTTTTATTTTTTTATTTATTTATTTTTTTTTACAAGCCATTATTGTCTAATTGGTTTAATTGTTCCCCTCGTTCTTTTTTTTTATGTGTCAAAATTGTTTTGATATTTTACAAGAATTAAAGTATCAATTTAGCAAAAGTTAAAGAACATAGACAGGCTATCTTCGGGTTACTTTCTACAAACTATATAAACGTTTCGTTCAAATCAGATTAGTACTTTTGAAGCTATAGGTGTAAATAAATGTATGTGTGTGCGCATGTGGGATAGAAACAATTAGGCGCAGAAGGTTGAAACTTATATGGGACCAACAATGGGCTAATTATGACCTACCACCCAAATTTCATTAAAATTAAACGTGTAGTTTTTAAGATATGGCGGTTCGCAAAAATTGATGGACAGACCGACCGACAGACAGACACGAAACCAAAAAAAATGATCCCTGATGTCTGAAACGGATTTCTGTCTTGGAATTTTTGAAATCGGAGACCTAAAATATTTTCGCTCTTCAGAACGATCACATAGCTCCTGTTACCTTCGGTAAGCTCGGAAGCAAAACCTGTTTATATACAAACCACACCTTTAAAACAATAAATATGTTTCTTTGTGCATTAGTCGACGACTTAATATATTTGAAGCATCGTCTATCAAGGAAGAATGGAAAACGAATCCACAGAGTTAAAATTAACTGGCTATTATTTCTGACTCATTGCAACTGTTGATTGTCAAACAGTTTTTAAAGACAAGTGGCCGATTATGTTTTGACTCTGCGAGTAACTTTACAAGAGAATATTTTATCGGGTTAGCTAAACACGTCTGCTTTCTCTTTTGTTGAAACTTTTCATGATGAAATAAGCATGTCAAAAATTCATGTGGAAAATGAGAAGTTATGTGGAAATATCAACCTTTATTATTTCTCGAGGAGGCACATTTGATTGTATACAGAAACTAATAGCATGAGCAGTGTCATCGATGATTCTATTTTATAAAAATATAGTTTTGAACATGAGATCTTAAATACATTGACGACTTTAAAACATTTGGTATATTAAAGAACCAAACATTTTTTGTAAATTTTTAAAATGATATTAGTATTGTGGATTTTTACCCCTGGACCTGAGCAAAAATATGATTTAGCTCTTTTAAAAAAACTACAATTCAAATTTCATACTAAAATAAATCCAGAAATCAAGAATTCCATCTCCAATTTTATTAGATGTAAGAAATCATATCTGACAAAAATTTATTATATATATATTCTTTTTTTATTTTTTCTTCATTTCTTAAAATTAAATTTAAAACACATAAATGGAAATAATATATTTTCATAAAAATATAAATAATACAAAAATATAATTTGTAAATTTATAAGGTATCACAGATTTAGTTAAAAAGAAGATTGTAAAAATATATAACATCCTTAAAATCACTGACATTTTAAAAAAATACAACTAATCCTGCAGTCGCATTATAAAACATTGTTATTGCATTTGGTTTAATAAGTTTAGATTAATATATTAACCATCTTAACATAATATATTCATAAAATGAGCATTTAATTAAATAATAATGCCTCACCCATCACTCTAAAATTTAAAACTTTTTCTTTAACAATTTAAAAGAGATATTAAACTAAAGCTTCACAAGTTTAGAATGTATAAGGATCTGATAATTCTCAAAATGAACTTTTTATATTTTAAAAAGTAAAACTGTAAATATGTACTACATCTAACAAATAAAAACATGTATAATGTTGCCAAAAAATCCTTAAAGGCATATTTTCTGACAACACGTTAGATGAACATGGTTGACACAAATGGGGTGTTTTACTACATCACAGCTGGCACAATCTCTTTCTCTTGAGTCTGAGTTAATATGTATAGTTAATTATAATTAATCAGTTAGTCGATGGCATTCTGTCACAATTTTCATTATTAAATATATGTATAAGGGATTTTTTTTTAAAAAATAAATAAATTGTAGATAAATAAAAGCTGTTCACGATATTATCAAGCTTGAATATTATCAAAGTAAATTTATTACAATTTGAAGTATAAAACCACCTGGTCGGATCAAAAGATTTTAAATAGAGTATTTTTAATGTTATTTGGACATTGAGCAAATCTAAATTCAAGATCAAAGTTAAAAATAAAATGACAGAATGAAACTATTCATATATTATTTAAAGACATCAGGT
This sequence comes from Gerris buenoi, assembly GCA_001010745.2. NCBI lineage: Eukaryota > Metazoa > Arthropoda > Insecta > Hemiptera > Gerridae > Gerris > Gerris buenoi. The sequence continues at coordinate 61,731 of KZ653064.1, read as the reverse complement.
CAGGAGATTCTGGCTGTGAGCTGAACATGTGAGAAGTGTGATAGCAACCTCGAGTCAGACACGTAGCAAAACAACCCTTCATAACATCTTCCAGGGAAAACAAGTTTTACATTTTTAAGTCTCTTTTATGTTCTCTACTAAAGGATACTGATTTTAGAATTTGTAGAAGAAAGGACTGAAAATCAGCAGTTTGGGCCACTTTAGTTGCTCACTAAAGTACTCAAAACTACTCATATTTAACAAATTTCATTTATTTATTTTTAAAATCAAATTTTGCTATTAAGTTATATTAATAAAAAAAAAAAAAAAAAAAAAAAAAAAAACTGGCTTTAGGGTAAAATAAAAACTCTAAAGGCATGATTTTTTTTTTTAAATTTAACGCCAGCATTTGATATGGGAGGGAAGTGACAGGATTTGAAAAAAATGTTTACTCAAAGGACTGCTACACAAGTAAACACTCAAGTACCAAAATATAAGTAAGTCAATGATTTCTCAAGACAAAATCAATGGAAAATAGAATTTTAGAAGTGGTAAAGGTGGGAACACTTGAGTGAAGAGATACGATAACTTCTAGAAAGCTGATGGGTGAGACGATGAGACTCAACAGTCTCTTACTTAACAGAAAGCTCAGCAAACAATAGGTAATAGAAATTAGATTTTAGCATCGACCACTTCAGAACCACTAATACATTCAACAAGTAAAGTCAACAAACATTATAACTTCATTCAGACCACGATGACAAAAAGTAGAGGAAGCACTGCAACACTCGGACTCTTTATCGGTCTGACAAATAAAACCATTTAGGATTTTTTAAGAATTAAAACAAGTCATATTGTTGCTTGATTATGTTTTATATTCAAGGAAAGAAACTTGTAAATTAATATTTTCATTCGATTAGAAAAATATGTTGAACGCTTAGTGATTCTTCAGATAATTGCAATGCAAAAATTAATAATTATTGACTAAATTAATATAAATAATTAATTTTTAAGTATAACACTCTTTAGTTCATCAATAAAATATAACTTAAAACTTAAGTTAACAGAATAATATCCTTAACATATTCAGTAAAGTTGCAATAAAAGTAAATTCTGGGATCAGTTAAGTTTATTGACGAATAAAGACTTTTTTCACAAAAAAAGAAAACATAAAATTTTCTTATTGCATTACAAAATAATGAAAGTATAAATTTAATAGCAAAAATAATCATATAAATTTACAGGGAGAACTTTTAAAAAACCTCCGATATTTTTATTCACATTTATTAAATCCTAAATGATAGTTATAAGTCATTAATCGGTTTACATATTTAAAATATTTTCAAAAGTAAACTTATACGAGTAACATTTCACAGCCATTAGAAATAAATAAACAGCATAAAGACTGTATTATTAAATTAAAAATGTATCAAATTAATATTTAAGAAGTTAAGGAGTTTTCACCCTGCCTTTGGCATCTGTTTTTATCCACTCCTTCCTATTTATTTTATAATCATTCAATGATAGGATATATTATGAGATAAAATTTTGTCGACTAAATAATTTATATTGTATCTTACTTGGTTACAGTCTCCATAAAACATTAGAGAACAGTGTTGTTACTACTGAACAGTTCTAAAAAAAGTAAGTTTTTTTTTTTATATTTAAGAAAAACGTATTGACTCGTTTATGCTGTAAAAATAACAGACTGAAATATCGACTAAGATGAAAATTAAAATACGGAGGCTCTTAAAGAACTTAATTACAGAAAAAAGTTATCTGTAAAAACATTATCAGTTCATAGATTCGAGTAAAATAAAAATACATTTAAGCTTAAACATAATTACTAATGTCAAGTAAATCTAGTTTCTACCTGGCTCAACGAAGCGACTCTTAGAAGTCGTCTCTTTGTTGAATTTAAAACAACATCGATCGATAATTTAAATTATCACCAAATAATATGTTTATATATTGATCGATATAAAATATAGTAATTGACATTACAACAACGTAGAAATTAAATAAAACTAAAAATACCAAATAAACAACAATAGATAGGACGGGATAACACCTCAATAAGTAAATAATACTTAAGCAAATAAAGTTAATTTTTATAAATTAAGGAAATACCTTGGATTGTTTTAAAAATTCACGTGCATTTCATATCATGTCTCTTGGACGTCACAACCACAATATCCATGGGGGCAAGTTTTCTAATTTTATAGATAGAGAACAAAATCAATCGTATTATTTTACAATTATAATTGAATTGATGAGATCAACTGAGCACCTGTAATTTGATAATTACTTCTAAAATTACCATTAAAAGGAAACGATCCGACTGGTTTTTCCTTTAAATTATAAAAATTAACGAGACTGAGAGATTTGACTAGGTGAAGGAGGATGAAAACCATATAAAATAATTTATTCAAAAATAATTGTACAATAGTTGGAATTACAGAAACCAGCTGAAAATAACAGCTCGAGTAACAAAAATAGGTGCGGATAAAAGGAGTGACAACACTTTTCAATAACCGATTGTTATGCAGAGTTATTGTCTGTAGTAGTGAAAGTACATGATCGGTACTGCTATACCGGAGACAAGTATAGACTGTGTAGGAAATAACGGAGAAGTATAAAAGTTTAGAAGGATTATGATATTTGTAAGATAAATACCTGGAATGCTCGTGAGCGGTACCATAATCATGGGTCTTGTAGACGCTGCTCCGCACGGTAGGCTTGTGACTCCTCGACTCCGTCTTGTATTTCCGTTCTCCGTAGTACCGGCTGAAACAGATAATAATCATAAGTAAATACTACCTTCGTTAATCATTAAACAACATTATTAAAAAGTAAAGTTTAACATTCCAAGAAAAAAAAAAAAAAAAAAAAAAAAAAAAAAAAAAAAAAAAACAGTCAATAAAAACAAGTGCAATAGGCATGCATTGTTCAATAATCAAACAATGCAAACTAAATGTTTTAGTTAGTTATAATCTTATTAAAAGATGTTACACAAAACAATTAATTGTTTTAAAGAGAGAACTCGATAAACTAGATTCAAACAAGGACAAGTGAAAAAGGTGACGGCTCCGACTTTAACTCGGCTTTCTAGGTGGGTTTCATTATTCTTCTCACACGCCCTCAGTACAATATTGTGTGGCCTCGACCGAATGCAAAACACGCAATATTTTCCCCATTATCTTACGTTGCTAGAAAATAAATTAAGTGCCTAAGAAATCACAATAAATAAATTGTTCTAAACTAATCCTGATCATATTTGCTTGAACCTACACAAGTGAATCAACTTTTAGTTGAATGAATTTCATTAAGAACAAAAATAGGTCCCGACTAACACATGAAATCCTTCCTGCTAAGAATAGCAGTGTCCAAAGAACCAGCAGACATTTATCATGGCCACCCTAAGGCTAGGCGCACACTGGAGACAAAACAGTCTGCAAACAGCCCACAGACAGTCTGCAGGCTTCTTTTTCTCCAGTGTGCGCCTAGCCTAAGAAAACATGTTTTTATTGTTTTTCATAACTATTGATTAAATTACATAGATTATTGTAGATTTTAAGTAATATTGCATAATGGCTGTTTACTGATCTTAATTACAATGATTAGGAGCACAACGTTTATTATATTACATTTACTATTGTTAAGTTACTATTTAAGTTTGTTTTTTAATTATAAAAATACTTGTGCTCATAGTTTTGTCAACGATCTACACTGTAGTTTTACTTTATTTTATGACAAAGTGTTAAAATCAAATTTCACATAAGAGAAAAACGCTGTTTTTAGAAGTCATATTTCCAAAATTTTCCGGGGGAGGATCCCTGAACCCCCTCCCAGAATGTGTCCCCCCCCCCTCCAATAATGCACTGCTAACGACACCCATGTATTAGGAATTAGAAGCAAGCAAAGAGGGGCGCCGAAATTGGATCTCGCTCCATCCTAAAACTTTCCTCCGGCCGGCACTGATTAGGATCTTAAGGTGTGAAATTATGAAACATTAAATCTATTTTGATTAGCATTTGTTTCCACTAAGAGCTCTGATGTCATTTTATATAATATTTAGAACTCCTATCAGCGAACTATTGTACTACAATGGATATATAAGTGTAAACCAAATTCTCTCTTGTTATAATAATTCTATCTTCCTGTCATCATATTTAAAAGCTCCATATTTTTCACGTCGTTTTTTGCGGGACGGAAATTTCATCTGTACCCATGAGCTATAAACATATCCATGTTAATTGATATTTTATGTTGTTGATCTTAATAATTGCACTCGATCTCTTAGCAAATATTAAAATTAACTACATAGTTATAGAAGAGGACGCATGACCTACATATTTTTCACCTAACTATTCTGTCAAAATATCGTTATATAGAAGAAAATTAAAAGAAAAATTAAAACTTCCAACCTTTTCAAAATTTCTAAGAAAGAACTAACTCTTTTCAATTTGTATTGGTTAAGGATTTATTGACCTAGAAATTCGGTTATTAAAAATATATATACCTATACATAAAATTTCGTTTTGCATCTTAATTTTGAATTTAAAAAATAACAATTTTTACTTAAGTAAAAATTCGGCCAGTTTTGCCGATTCCTGAAAAGAAGTCAGTAAACAGGGGTTGGCAATTAAGAGGGGTTTCACAGAATAAATATCTAATAATTGTTATCGTTTGGCTTCAATTTCAAATCATGTTATCATTTTTCCACGCGTTTACAGCTCATTGTAGTATATACCTTGAAATATACAAAAAAAGTAAATTAATTAAAGGAAAAATGAATAGCAAAAATTGTCTCTCCACGTAAATCTAATCTGGTTTATTTAACAAAGCAGCTTTCAGCCTTCATAAGGCCATCATCAGTGCCGATTGAGGAAGAAAAGAGTTACATGAAAAAATAAGAAATTGATTTATTGAGAGATGAGCCTATATCATGTCAGAGGGCCTTATGAAGGCTGAAAGCTGTGTTGTTAAATAAACCAGTTTGGATTTACGTGAAGAGACAATTTTTGTTATTTCAATAAGACGAACTCCACTTCTCCATAGACGAAAGGAATAGATACAAGGAAACTTTTGTCGTTTAATAGAGTTGATTGCTTATCAAATTTTACTATCATAGCTGACGTGATCGCTACTCAAAGCTAAGCAATCCATTTTTGTTTGTATGATAACTCAGTATAATAACTTAGTAACGNTTTTGAAAAAAAAAAGAAAGATAAATGTAATTTTTTTAATCATACTTAAGGTCGAAGACGCCCAGGTATGGGCGAAATATAGCCAAGTTTTTGTAAATGAAAATATTTTTATTTTTATTTTCAACCATCCCTGAAGACTCAAAGGATAAGATTATCAAAGACAATAATAAGGGATCAACCAAAGAAAATTGATAAAATTGATCTTAACCAGTATAGGCAGTATGGACTGAACTTAATCATCCAAATACTGATAGTGTTCATCAATGAGGCTGCTGTCGAGTGCAAGATCATTTGAGCAAGCAATACTTGCTTTGCAGCAATACTTGCTTAGCAGCAATACCTGCTTTGCAGCAACCGCACCTTCACCCACACTCACATTTATAACGGGAAATAATTTAAGAAAAATTGCTTCAGGCACGACAGGAATATTTGTGATAACTGGGATTAGCCCTCCGTCTTCTCCTCTGGTCCAACCTCACCGGGAGGGTGGTAGAGGCTTATTGATCCACTGAGGTATGTGTAAATAATTATAATCCAGTCAAATAAGGATTTTTCGTCGGAATAATTCAAAGTGAGCTGAACTTTTGTGTACACCTTTATTTAGTGTTTTCAAACAACATCCAAAAAGTACCCTTGATTTGACCTTGAGCTTCACAAGATATAAGGCTCGGATGAGGCCAAAATTGAGTTTTTCGCTTCTATCTCCTTTCCTATTGACTTTAGGTCCGGTGAGAAATTAAAGGGAAGGAAATTCTGAACAAAAAGTATTCTTGTAGTTTTTTTGTAAAACCAACCGTTTTTGTAAAAACTCGCCATGAAATTTGAACTGAAGAATAACGCTACAGAAATACTGAGTTCCGCAACTCAATTGAGGTCTGAAATGTAAAAAAAACATAAGCCGAATTGAAGGGTCTTCTTTGAACAATATTACAACAACAAAGTTCCCAAGATAAAATATTTTAAAAAATTGCTAAATAAAGCCAATAGGAAGGTTATGTACCACAAACGCAAATATTGGAGAAGAGAGTTAAATCTCACTCAGGTATCGTTGTTCCCCTTTTCAGTCTACCTCTACCACTTACTCTTACTCTGCTACATGTTCAATCTCGCAATTCTCTACATCTATCCTTTATTTCTAGTCCTCTTTCATTATTAGAATGAGATTGATAATATAAATAAATCTTAAATAACTACCTAATTTACCTTTTGATAAAATATAAAATAATATGTCATTATAGACATTTTAAAGCATATTCAATTTTATGCACTATATTATAATAATTAGTTACATTTGTCATATTGCCAATTAGATATATGTTTATTATAAATTATAAACAAACATTTTTTTAATACCCTTTTTGCATATTAAAATAAAATAGTTTTTCAAGAATTAAATTAAATTTCAATTGAATTAATGGATTTATTTAACAATTATAATTACTAGTTTTGTATAATATTATTTATTTAATTTCAGCCGCTCTTGGGTTTACTTGATAATATAAAAACGATGTAAAAATAACGAAATAATAAAATGTGATAAATACATGTATATTTTATAACTATTGTATTGTGTTTTGCATTTATAAAAAATTAAT